>MU388960.1:0-94796 GCA_022578795.1 Xylariaceae sp. FL0255 | reverse complement strand
AATAAAAAATTTATAATATAATATATAATTTATATATTATATTAAAAATAAAATTTTATATATAAATTTAATGCTTAAAATTTAATTTATTATAACTATTTATTTATTTATAAATTTATTTTATAAATAAATTAAATTATTTAATTTAAATTATTATTAAAAATAGTTTTATATAATTTAATTTAATATAATTAATAAAATATAATAAAATTAATAAATTTATAAAATTTATAAAAATATATAAAGTTTATAAAAATATATAAAATTTATAAAAACATATAGAGCTTATAAAAATATAAGAGGGTTTGCGAAGTTTATAGAAGTATATAAAGCTTATAGAAGCATGAGAAGGCTTACGAAGCTTATAGAGGCATACGAGGCCTTTGGAGGTATAAGAGGGCCTGCGAGGCCTATGGAGGCATGCAAGGCCCATAGAGGCATGCAAGCCTACACTAACGCGCAGTCTGGGCAGTGCTACCCTAAACCTACCCTAATCTACCCTGAACTTACCCTATAGGCTTTTTTCAACCAATCAGAAACCAAGAAATAAGGCACAAAATTCTGGGGTGAACATTCCGACCAGACCAATTTCCCCACACCTCACACCCACTCAACAAACAAAACCCCGAAGTAGAACTTCAGCAAACCCCCCCGCGCCCTAAGGTATTTTTTATAATTAAAAAGCTTTTTTTTTTTTTATATTATTTTTTTTAAAAACTACTTTTTTTAATAATAAATTTATATTATATTATTATTATCAATAATAATAATATTTTTTATTATAATTTCTATATTTTTATAAAATTATTATTTATTTTTAAAAAAAAAACAAATTAATATTATATATAATAATATTTAAAATAACTTTAATAATATTATATTTAATATATAATTTATTATTTAATATATTTTTAATTGCTAAATTATTTTATTTTATTAAAATAATATAAATAATAGTAATAAAAAATTATCTAATTTTATATTTCAATTTTTTTATAATTTAAAAATTCAATCGGAAATTAAAAATTAATTCTAGCCGATAGCTTATATCGATTTTTTAAAATTTTTAATACTTTTTTATTTTTAATATTATAAACTTTTCTGCTTTTTTTTTTTTTCTTAAAATAATAGTATTTTTAATATTTTAATTATAAAACTACTATAATATTATTTATATTATATTAAAAATAATATTAATATTATTTTTATTATTATTATAATTATAATAAAACTTATTTATTAATTTAAAAACTAAATAATTAATAATATTAAAAATATACTAATTTTTTTATTATAATTATTTTTTATTTTTTAGTAAATTTAATTTTATAAATTTCTATTTATAATATGCTTAACTTTCGTTTTTTTATTTAAATAATAAAACTATTATATTGTATTTTATTATTTATAATTTATAAAATTATTAAATATACTTAATTAAATATATATTTTGTAATAAAATATAAATAATAATTTATTTTATTAATAAAAAACGAAAAAAAATTTAAACTAATTAAATAATATTAATCACTAATTTCGAATTTAAATATTATATAAATCGGTTTTTGCTAAATTTTTAAATATTTCAAAATTATATTATTTTTAGTTAGCTTAAATTTAATAAATTTTATTTAATTTAATTTCTTAATTTTTACAACAAAATTTCGTAATAAAATTAATATTATATAAAAAATAAAACATATAAGCTTTTAAAAAATATTAAAAACTATAAAATCAATAAATTTTTATAATTTTAATATTTATATATACAAATTAATATATAAAAAAACTCAACATAAAATTTATTAACTATATTTTTTATTATTAATTACTTTAAATCTACTACTTTACTAAAGCTAAGCTAATTATATTAAAAATACAACGCATCGTAATTACATAATCACTACCCCTATTTCAGTACGAAGGACCTTTTGGATAGCCAGACCAGAGCTTGACGAGATTGTGCAAGCAGAGATCAATCACGGGATCGTCTATGCTCGGTGTTACTTTGGTGTAGTCGGGGACAAGCGCTGCCATGCGTGTCACATCTTGCGCCCATGAGTACGAACACAAGAGCATAGCATTCTTTGCGGTGCCGTCGTTCCAAGATGGGTAGACGCAGTTGCTGATGGGTAGATCACTGCCTGAAATGCCACCGATGGGTAGACCCAGGTCATTCCACCAGGGTGTGGAGAACTTGACCGCCACTTTCGTCGCTCGATCGTAGCTCAATGTTCGGATACCAGTGAGGATCGGGTCGGGGAGGTTAAGCCCCTGTAGGTCCATGCGTTGTAGAGGAGGCATTGCGGTTGTGTTAAATACCATGTTGTATTGTGTCACGTTTCGTGCTCCTGCCTTATCCTTCGTGACGACTCCAATGGTCTCGCCGTTGTCTGACATGCCAACAACGGCAGTGTTCAAGGTGACAGTGTTGCCTCCCTGGTTGACCTTGTGCTCCATGGCGTCAGTTAATGCCGACATACGGCCCTCGATTCGCCACCACGGAACGCCTTTAGCAGCAGCGAAGTCTGTGTAGCCGCAGATAGTCTCGGCCCATGCTAGATTAAACAATCCGGTCAATCTGCCCAAACGAATCACACGTGATTAGCCAACGTGACGGATTTGCCTTTAGAGACTACTAACGTGTCAGAGGTCTCCCCGGATACGGTCTGACCGTATGTCAAGCTTTAAGATATCAGTTTTTTCGATATAGTCCCTCACATTCTGCTGAATACTAACGCGGGGTTCGCCTTGAGCGTGAGCCAGGCCCTGGTAGAGTAGTTGTCGTAGTCTCCTGCAAGAAACTTCTCGAAAGCTGCCTCGAAATCTGTCCGAAATCCCACTTAGTCCATAAAAGCATTGATAGCGGTGTCAAATTGAGGAGCGCTAGCGTGAAATCTGTCAACCTCATGTACTTGAATCAGGACTCTTCCTTACTTACTCAATTGATTCATGTCGATATCGGTACATTTTAGGCTCTTTACTGGTGGAGTATACGTATGGCACTTTCTTGACATTGAGACCCCTGATCATGTTAAGGGTACTGTGTTTCGTTGAGTACGCGAGCGCAATATTTATGAAGTCGGACAAAGTACCTCTGCATTCTGGAGATCTCTGGGATCCGCATAGCGCCGAAGTCAACGTAGTTATGACCATCGACTGGATCATTCTTGTCAGAGGGAAACTTGTATGTGAAACACCGACCACCTGTATGATCTGACGCCTCGTAGATATCAAAGTTCGTGATTCCTGCCTTTTGTAGGTATAGAGCAGCAGCTAGACATGCAGCGCCAGCTCCAATGATGCAAACGCGGCCTGAGTAGTCACTCTTGTCGCCCAGAAGCACATCGAATTCGTCAGGCAAGGAAATCCGCTTCCCAGGAGGAAGGAGTAGCCTTGCATGATCGCCATCACCGGCATTGCCATCAGGTCGGCCAGCAATGTATTTCCGATGTAGATAGTCGTAGACAAGACTCTTGGCTCATGCAGCATGGAGTGAAGGGAGTGATGCCATCGTGAAAGCAGATTAAGATCCTGGTTCATGGGTTGTGAAGGTGCTATATAGGAGTGTGCTATATAGGCGTTGCATTAATTCAATTGAACAATCTACCATGGGCCATAAATGAAATTATATACTCGAAGCTGATAGTAAGACTGGACAACCTATTGAGTCAGGAGGATTTACTCTGTGTACATTGTGACTAAGCCGAAAAGGAAGCGAAGACGCCGAGACTGTGGCTTGCTGGATGTCTCAGGGTCAGCTGGAATTGTCCTCGTACTCTTAGAGAGCTAGAAGCCTCCAAGAGACGTGATTTGCCACATGGTCAGACTGTGGTCTCACCACGGGGTAGCCGAGCGGGTGCCAATATCTCCGATGCCCTAGTTCATGGGATCAACCCAGTTCGTGCAAAGTCTTGCATTGGCGCTACTCCAGCCTTAGCTAAACTCGTTGGTTCGGGCCGCTAGGTACCCCCAATATAGACATTAATACGAAGGGGAGCGTGTATCCAAAGCGTTTTCAATTACTCAGTAGTAGGTACTCTCACAGGTATAGATATATGTGAGGGATTCCTGATTGGTTATACCTTGTCTTACGCTTCTGGCGCTATACTTGTTTTGATGTGAGCTGAGCCTGCCTGTCTAATGGTGTCCATTCTTCAATGTTCTGGATCTATATTTTTCCAGTAGCGCCAAGGAATGCAAGGACAGGGGATCAGCTTATATAACCCCGGCCAGAGCGCCTATATAAGGCAACACTTCCATAGTTAGTTTTACGTCTTTTTCTCTTCTGGAGATCACGTCAATCCATGCTGCAGAGATCAACTACAGTGGTTCAGTCCCTACATGTCACTTCATTTCCACTTCCGCTGTCACCTCTGTGACAATATTCTCATAAATGGGTGTCGTACAAGCTAGTCGAGAGCGATCAGGCGCTACTGGATGTAGAGAGCCACCGTATCACCCGAACACGTCGATGAATTTCTCGTGCCGGTTTTTGTACTTACTGATACTGAAAGGTGATTCTCATAATTGGAATTTTACAGCCTCATAATCCCTATGTCAAACGTTGAACTGTTTGCTCCAAGTTTAGGGAGAGATATGAATAATTGAGATATTATACCAATGGCTTGCCACTCACAATATATCTGCTCATAATTCCGTGATTTTGCATAAGGCGGACGTGTATGAGAAAAAGCCCTCTGAGTGAGAATAGGCTGCTATTGCTAACATCTAGGTGTTCTCAGTTGTCCAGGTGACCTCTCGCCAGGAAAGAGGATAAATCAAAATGAATAACAATCCACATCTCCGTTGATCATGTAAGAACGTCGATTCCCTCCCAGAAATGGGCATAGACCGTATCTCATGTTTAAATTATGCTCAAGCCGACTCATTTACAGCGCCATAAGCCCCACCACCTTTTCCAAACATGACACGAAGGTCACCCACCAGAGCTTCAGGCTGTTCCCAAGCGGCAAAGTGGCCACCAGACTCATGCTCTTGCTTTATTGACGTTAGTTGTTAGCAGCTGGTCAATGGAGACGGCATGATAAAGATGTTTTGGGCTGGAACACAAAGACGGCTTGTAGCACTTACCTCGAACACCACATCACCGAGCCGTCTATTCCACGAGCGAGGAGTATGAAATATCTCCTTGGGAAAGTATGAAAACCCCTGTTGACAAGAATTTCTAAGTAAAGGTGTACCAAAGTGGCCGGCAGTATGTCATACCATTTTAGTGCCAGGCACAGCCATGCCAGCTCTGGCAGTCCATTCACCCTTGTTGGCTTCATGGTAGATGACGACACTAGCTGCAGGGCCAGCCCGGCTAAACCAGTATAAGCTCACCCACTCACACACTTCTTGGTCGGTCCAAGTATAGTTGTCCGTCCAGGAGATGAGCTTGTCGTAAATCCAAGTAAGTAGGCCAATTGGGCTATCCGCCAGCGAC
Organism: Xylariaceae sp. FL0255; assembly: GCA_022578795.1. Lineage (NCBI taxonomy): Eukaryota > Fungi > Ascomycota > Sordariomycetes > Xylariales > Xylariaceae > Xylariaceae sp. FL0255. Next base: position 89,347 of record MU388960.1, on the reverse strand, counting down.
ATGCCGATGGTGTTGGGTCGCGTCTTCTGAATTTGAAAGTATGCCGAGCCCTTCTCTTGATAGTTATGGGCGGCTTTCAAACCCTCACTGTCCTTAGGGCTGTAAAGATTCAAGAAATGGGTCACAAGGAAACTGATGAAAGATAGTAGGGACGTTGGCGGGGGCGGGACGCCAGCGATCAGGTTGAGATGGATAGCCCGTAAAGACTCTGGATGGAAGCTGCCAATAGTAAGGGAAATAGTGCTCCCCTAGGTAAGTGGGAGGTTAGCAAGCGCTTCAAGAACGGCACTTGCTATTGCTTAGTGGCTAGTCTTACCCAGTCTCCCCCCTGCGAAGCATATCGCTTGTATCCAAGCATTTGCATCAGCTCGTGACAAGTATCAGCGTACTGTCTAATGCCAAAACCAGGGGAATTAATCCGACTAGAAAAGCCGAAATTTGGTAGCGACGGTGCTACCACATGGAAAGCTGGCCCGCCGTTCTCCTCGCTCTGCTTGAGCAGCGGAAGTATTTTGGAAACCTCGTAGAAGCTTCCAGGCCCTGATGGGTAAAATCAATATCGAATCGAGCTTCATCAAAGGATTCAGAAAACTAAAAGCAGAAAATTAATCTACTAACAGCCATGAATGAATAGTAGCGGTATCGCATCACGCGATTCGCTGCGCTGATGAACGAAATGGACTTGGATGGGGTCGAAGCCGCTGATGGCGACTGTCGCTTCGTATTGCGGGAGCTGGTTTAGGCGTCTCTCGAAAGACCGCCAGCTGAATTCATCTACCCAGTACTTGCTTATGCGTTTAACGTCCTCTGTAGGCGGGCCATACTCCCAGTCAGGCCCGATTAGTTCTGGGATCCTTGCGGTCCGCAGTTTTGATTTCAGTCCCTCGATCTCAAAAGACGGGATATCAATGTGGAAAGAGCGTATATTTGCCATAGTCGATGGTTACTAATGACCCAATTCTTCGAAACAAAGCGATGAGACAAGATAAGAGGGAAAAAGACACGTTCGCTCCTGGGGAACCCACGGAACGGGATTATGATTGTAAGGACACAAGTACCTTGTTAGGTAGCACTTGGACCACGACCCACACTACCGCCCCCAAATTCTGACGCAAACATGTGTTACCAATAAGGGATGTGTGTTGGTTTGAACGGGATGGGCCTTCCGTCATATTCTGGAGTCGGTGAGGAGTGAAATGCAGACTGCCGAGGCAGCCCGCTATTTAGAAAGAGAGCAGTTTATGGCCGACCCCCCTTCTCCCTCACGTCCAATCATGTCGCAATGTTACTTAAATTTGTTGGATTTGTTATATATTAATCTTCAAAAGTCCTGCACATCAAGGTCCCGTCGTGTCCTATTTGCGGCATAGGTGCCAGTCACACGAGGTGGGGGATTGGAGGGAATCTCGCTATCCTAAGACTCGCTATCCTAGTCGACTGAGGCAAGATGCAACCCACCATCACTTCCACGTCAAGGGATGTCATCAATTTGGTTTCATTCGCTAAGGTTAGCTATACGGATATCCATCAATGCCAACTCTGTTCTTCAAGCTGCGTCAAGACGTATGTTGGTTCGGCTGCAGCTTTTCATCCGATGCAGGCAAAGAGGCGGGTCTGCTTCAGCATCTCGGCCGTACTCGAGCATGGATGTAACAGACTCACAGTGCAGAGTACTGGCACAATCTCCAGCTCTGTAGCAAGAACCACGCAGCAGACGTGGACTACAGTTGGTGTATATCATACCTGCTTACATGCATTATGGGTTTATTTCGATTGAAATCTTATTACGCCCGTCACTGACAGCATTTTAAAGAGACCCTTCAAATCAAAGTTTCTTCGAGCATCTAGGCTCGTGATGTATACATTATAGTCTCCCCTTATTGTGTACTGCCGAAAATGACCCAATTGACGGAAAGCTCTCAGATCCTGCTGCGCACGCATATTGTGTTGCTAGTTGTCGTTAGTATTATTGTTGCTGGCCGTTTTCTGGCTCGCTTCAAGAAACGAGCTCAGTTGTCTTGGGATGACGCATGGGCAGTCGGAGCCTGGATCTCATTCACGTCATATTCCGCTCTAATCATCTTCGAGAGTGAGTAACCTCAGTTGTTGTTATGTTTGATGACTTACAGTCGCCATCTTCCAGTCCCAAGGGGGTATTATCAGCTTCTCGACACGCCAATATTACCAGCAGACTACATTCTCAAGGAAAAGGTAATATTGGAACTGCTAATAAAATGCTATATTACAGAAGTGCAATGCTGACTGAACTTATAGATCGAGTATGCTGGCGCACTCGTATTCGAGTCCGCAAACCTTGCATCCAAAATCTCGTTGCTTTGTCTCTATCGACGCATCTTCATAACGCCCACATTTCGCAAGTGGAGCGCGGCGGTTTTCGTCTTCTGCTTAGCATGGTACATGTCGTCCATTTTAGCTACAGCCCTTAAGTGCGTCCCAGTGTATAAATCATGGAATACTGAGGTGCCGGGGACTTGCATCAATCTAATAGGATTTCTGGCCGGCTACGAGATTGGCAACATCATTTGCGACATGATGATACTTTGTCTTCCCGTGCGCATGGTGCATTTACTCTATCTATCTCGACCAAAGAAGATTTCTTTGAATTGTGTTTTCCTGCTCGGTGGCTTGTAAGTGATGCCATGTTTTCGTCTGGTTACCCATAGGTCATTCAATGGAGCTAACATTAGCATTGAGTGTATGTATCACTTCAATTTTGAGGATCAGTTATACATATGGCAAAGACCCTCGGGGTAAGCCTTCTGTACGGCTTTTTTCAAGGACAATAAATTGACCATATTACAGTGACCCTGTATAGTGTTCCTTTATGGTCTGATATCTCGGTCGCGTCCAGCGTCATCTGCGCTAATTTACCCGTTCTGGGCCCCCTTCTTCCGCTCACCATCACAGTGCGATCTCTGTATGAAATGCCTATCCGTCCGTTCAAAAGATCATCTAAAAGCCGCCGCTGGGGACCAAGCACCACAAATTTCGTCCCAGAATTCAGTGGTGCTCATCATGTTGAGGTTACAGGTGGCAGTTATGCATCACTTGCGAGTAATCACAAAGAACGTCAACTTTCAACTCGCGATCCACCTGGAAGGATTGGTAAAGGGATGGATCATCATGCTGCGGACGAATACCCGCTAGACTCAATCCGAGTGCATCAAACATTTGATTTAGTTTAGCGCTCTCAGCCCTTGGGGTGGTAAATGCAACTATGCAGTCAGAGGGTTCTGCCCCAGGGTGGAAGATAGCACTTAGATAGCAGTAATAGTGAATGATAGGGGTCAGGGCTCAATACTATTGATTCCTGGGCCTTCCATTCAAGGAGGTGGAAGGCCTTGGACCTGTATATATATATAGAATTACCCCTGTATAGGTGCTACGCTAGTGCCTCCCTACGGGGTTGCATCTAATAGCCTGACATATGCTTCACATTTCAAGCGTCTTTCGAGGTTATAGTCATTGGAGATCATACTCGGATACAGCTAGAAGGATAAGAGGGGCATGTTTCCACCACTCTAGGATTTTGAGTCGGCTAAGCCTTAAAGATTTGGTGCCTAATTCTTGCGACGGCTGAATTGCTATAGCGCGCTGCTGTGCAGCTAAATCACCTCCGCGATCAACCCGCCCGTCTGTACTGAACTGCATGGATGGCATCATATGTGTAGTTAACCTTGTTGTAACAAACCGTCATCCCTGTATGCCCTGATTTGACGACGCAGATACTAAACGGTAGATAGATATGTTAATGAAAATAGCGAGGTTTCTGTTGAGCAGCTCGTCGATACTTTTACCTCAACTTTAGTTTTTGCCAGGTAAAGGTGCAAGGTTAGAGTGGGATATGTATGCAATCTCGCCATACCTAGGTATAATGATATGAAATTATGGCTATCTTGCTTAAGATTCGGGTTTTGAACCCTGCGTATGTCTGATTGTGGCTATCACCAACATGTATGACACATCTATGTATCAGAGGAACAGAACCTTCGCTGAATATATTGTCGAGGCCAACGGAGTCAAACTAGACCGACATCCTTCCCCTTGGCTAGATTACATGCTGATCCCAATAGGAGGTACACCAGGCTTGACAGGTCTTCTCTTGAGCTCAATCTCGGTTTCAAAATCCGGAAAAAGGAAGTCATCTAGCGAAAGCCATGTTTTTTGTGAGTGAGTCTTCGGAAATCTAATATCCCAGCCGACAAGAATCGCAGCAACAACCATCTTTTCGATTGTCATTGCAAGATATCTTCCGGTACATGCTTGAGTACCATGGCCAAAGTGGAGATTGTTTGGCGATGTAGTTGTAAATCGGTGCTTTGATTCCTCTCCAGGTTTCTGACGTTCACGAAGAGAGCGCCAAGGATCGAATCGATCAGGCTCAGAGGTTACAGCAGGATCGTTCATGATATTCTGCGCAGCCATACCAAGCCGAGTACCTTTAGGGAGGTGGAGCCCGTCTGAAAGTGTGAGCGGTTTCATTACTGTTCGACTGAACGTCACTGGTGTTGTCAATATAAGCCCTCGCCGAGTAGGACAACTAGCACTTACCCATCAAAATAGGACTGGATCGCTGAGACTCGATCATAAATGACTCGATTTGCTTCATGTTATCCAGTGTGGACCTGTTCCAACACCCGCTTTCCAGTAGGCAGTTCTCTGCTTCTTCTCTTAGATCTCCGATATATTCAGGATGCTTGCAGAGGTCGAATAGAAGAAATATTATCGAGTGAAGTGTTGCAAAATCAGCTGTAAAGCCTAGGTGAACCAAACGGTGAGCGATAATATCTGGATCAGCTTCATATTCGGTCCTACTGTTGAGACTCATCCACTTGAGAACAGTTGGTGGATCTTGAATGCTGTTGCACTGAGCGTCGGACTGCCTGTATTTTTCAACAAGTGGCCGCACAAGCCTTCTCGAGGCGGCGTAGTGTTTTTGGACGGAATTCCAGGCCGGGAAAAGTCGCAGAATCAGCCATTTCAAAGGACGTGGCATCCAGGGGATCAGCCTCAAAAAATAAGCGACTTTGATAACGTCTTGTGTGAACCCCGTGCCAATAGATCTCCAATCGTAATGCCGGCATAGGTCTGGCCCTACAAAAACACGTGCCATTAAGGCGAGAGACAGCTCGCGCACTAAGCCGCGGCAATTGATAGCCTTCCAATCTAGAATTCATCAACAAGAATTAGACCAGTGCGCAGATACTGTTAAAAGGTGGCATTACCATTCTCGGTGGGCATATAGCTCTGCATTGCCCAATCAAGCTCATCCTTGAGAGGCTCGTGGCATCTTGTCAGTTCGCGGTTAGCCATAGACTGGAGCGCCCGGACATGAATATCGGTTAGCATAGTTTGATCGAAACCAGTATATTCACCCCCAACACTCTGGGGTTTACGTTAGTAAGGTGCCACCATATCAATACATGATCACTTACTCGAGCTAAGGTATCCATAGCAAACAAGTCTGACTTGGGCAAGCTTTTAAGCTCGTCGGCGTACTTGTTAGACAGGATCAAGAAGTCCGCATCGAGACGTCGAGCTACGAAAGCCGTATCCTTGAACTGGAACTCGATGAGTCCGAGTAAGCACTGTCGGTGGTAGCAGAGATGACTTACTTTCTCATAGCCCTCCTTAATGATATATTGCGAACCAAACAAAAAGCGAAGTCCCGTACACCATGTCGGTTCCCATCGCCACACTTTTCCGACCACTGGTGCGTCAATAGTTGTTCTAGACGACTTTCTTGTAAACATTGACACAAAAATAGAAAGCAACATGATCCATATGAGTTTAGAAGGAATAATTAGAGCGAGAAAAGCTCTGACGAGGCTAGAGGGTTGTTCAAAAACCCACGAATCTTTCTTGAGATCCATACTTAGATGTACCACGGCTGAGCAGGAGTGCTGTGAGCAAACCCCAAGAGCAGAATCTCTGTTACTAGACAAACAAAAGCTGGTCCAACTCTAAGATCTGAGTGTTAACGACTAGTGGGATACGCGTATCAATAGGACGGGGAATGGATATAGAACAGATCTATTTGCTCTCGGATGGTCGTACTTCAACCCGAGACTGTTTGTCGTCATTCCTGGGTAGCTTTGTCATAGCATGCATCATGCTTCTCCTCACTCCCTCCCCGAGATTGGTTCTTCTCGTTGTCTTACGGTTCACGCATCTGATTGGCTGACGCGGTAACAAATAGATTAGGTCGCGCGTTTTGGCCGTGGGCCGGATCGCAACCCCAGTGCACACTTGATCAAGGGGGACAAATATATTGGAGGGAAAGAGAGGACTTGATTCTTTGCTATTATTGTGCGTGTATTCATCATCGTAGCCCTGTCTCTAGTTTTGTTATGTATATATACCCTTCGCTCTTAGAGCTATCGGCGTCTGTGACTGATATATAGTCATCAAAACTCTGAAAAGCAAACAAACGAGTGTATCTGCATTGCCTGATACTGATAAGAACAGAGCGGAGAGGTAGATATCAAAAGCCACGAAATAAATGTTGGCTTTATGGGGTTAGGTTAAGTTCGATTTTTTTTTTTTCTTCATCGTGGGCTAATCGCACGAGATGCACTCCACATGCCATTGGTTGTGACTGTCAAACCCCCAAAAGATCCCGACAGTGAATGCAGCTCTGTATACACACGGTCACATTGCTATGCTAGTTCGTACCAACACATATATCGCTCCACCACAATGCCACTCAACGAGGCGGCCGCTAGGTTTGACAATGGCTTTATCTTCCGACAGGTCATATAAATCAGCCAATCAACATCCTTGGACCTCCCGATACAGATCCTTGGATGACCAACGCTTCTTAGATGCAGAGGGGCGACGATTCTGCAATACATAAGTTGGAGCACTCCTAACAATCGTCGATCATGACTTAATATCTGCTTTGACGACCATAAGCACACCATCACCCGAGTGGCTAATGCTAAATGTCGTTACGTCGAGTCCACCGCCGACATGTCACCAACATATTTCAGCTTTGCAGGGCCTGATGTTGTATGGATACAACGATGAGCACCCAAAATTAATTCTTATGATCTTCAGCGGAGTATTAGAGTCAGTTGCCACTGGTGCAGTCCTATACTATAACATGATTTGCTACACTAGATCCTTCTGCGCCACATTTCGGCGACCGCTTGAAGCTAGGACAAGCCTCATGATTCACAAATGCAACAACGGGTGCTTAAAGCTAGTCCCCATGAGCTTCAGCGTGGTATGGAAGCGGACCATCACCAGCCATTACAGTCCCAGACCTTGGTGTGCTCTGTTACATTGAAACCCCCAGTGCCGACACGTCATCCGCATTTTTTCCAAAAAGTGACTTGGGGATACCGAATGCAACAGCACACCTCCCAGCAAGTATAGCTACGCCGCAATTATTGAGGCATTACGGTGTATCATATTGATTGCTTGACTCATTGCCTGAGCACAACGAATGGCCACCAGCACTGCGTCTGTCTAGACTCAGTCCTTCAATTCTTATGTTGAATTGCATTCTCCGTAGTACATGAAGATAGACCTTGGACAGGCGTCGCTCTACTGATTCTATGTACTTATGTCATGTTCGTTGTGCTTATGGGGTGAGATAGCAAAAATCAGGGCATTACTAAGCACTGACTGTGAAAGCTTCCTAGCTGTGTGTAGGGTGTACTGAGTAGCCACCAGGTATGATTCATAGTTAAGGCACATTACATATTATCAAGAAGTGTGTTTGACTAGTAATATAGATTAAAAAATATGTTGTGAGGTTATTCTTTTCATATCACCATTTAAACCCCAATCTAATTTGGAAGGGCCACCCGCGCATTCACCTGAACGTTTGAATACCATTTTCTTGGTAGTTGCAACATCTGTAGTTATCAGTGGACTTCTTTCACTACCACTTTTTTTTATTTTACTGATCTTGTCAGCAATTTTCAGTCGGTTCTGACTATCGTTCCTAGTACTCACATAATGGCTAGTTCATTACGCAACGAGGCGAGAGATCTTATCATCCGCGCGTCAGACCCCCAGTCTGGCTCCTTGTTCGTTGGAATTTATGATACCGCCTGGTTGTCTATGATTTCGAGCCCACAAGAGCGGGGATCTTGGCTGTTTCCCGAGTGCTTCCAATTTGTGCTCGATCAACAGCTTGAGAATGGAGCCTGGCCCTCGTATGCCTCACATGTTGACGGTATACTGAATACCTCGGCAGCACTCCTGTCCTTAGAGAAGCATATTCGATGTGAAAGCGATCATCAAGACTGGAAGGAGAGAAGCCAAAAAGCGCAGATAGCTTTGAAAGGACTACTAAAGAATTGGGACGTTGCATCTACGGATCATGTTGGCTTTAAGATCCTAGTCATCAAGCTCTTTGACATTCTTGCAACTGAAGGTGTTGATGTGGATTTTCCCCAGCTTGATAAGTTACGAGTCTTGTACAACAAGAAGCTCAGCAAATTACCAGCTTCAAGTGTTTATGAAACACGCTCGACATTACATCATTCGCTAGAGGCTCTCATCGGCCATGTCGACTTTGTGCAGATGAAACGGTGGCAAGAAAGCGATGGGTCGATGCTTGGATCCCCTGCTTCGACCGCTGCCTACTTGATGTACTCTTCAAATTGGGATCACCAAGCTGAATCCTACCTCCGGAGGGTCTTGAGATATGGACCTGGACAAGGTTCTGGCGGTGTACCCAGCGCTTGGCCAACTTCCATCTTTGAATCAGCTTGGGTACAGTAGAGAAGCCACGAAGCCGGATTCAAATGAGTGCACTAATTAAGCGTTTCTAGGCAGTCACCACTCTCGCTACGGCTGGTCTCACAGTTTGTGGACCTGAGTTTGCCGAGACCCGGGAATTCTTTCAAATGTCACTCATGACCGGTAATGGCGTCGTTGGATTCTGTGAGTACAATGCCTGGAGTTCCACAGACTAGGAACTGACAATAAACCCAGCCCGATCATCTTTGCCGGATTCTGACGATACAGCGAAGGCCTTGCTCGCAATGCATTATCTTGGTAGTGATCATTCGGTTGAACCGTTAATCCAGTTTTTCGAAGCAGAGGATCACTTCAGAACATACCAAGGAGAACGAAACCCTAGCTTTAGTGCCAATTGCAATGTGTTGGGAGCTCTCCTTACCCTAGGCGACCCAAATAGACATGCCCAGCAGGTCATGAAAGTGATTAAATTCATCTACTCGAAGTTTGTGTCAGATACTATACTTGAGAAATGGGTATGAGCTCTCCCTGTTTCTCTTTGCATCAACTCATTGACAGGGTTTTCAGCACTTACATAAATTGTACTCCCTGATGCTGCTAGCCCAAGCTATACAGGTTCTGTATAAATATTCGCAAGCTGGCAGTCGATGGGCTACAGCTCTGCAGGACTCGCCATATCTGATTGAGCAAACTCCTATGATTTCGCTCCATATCTTAACCCAAATCCTTGATTCCCAGAAGGTGGATGGCTCGTGGAACGGAATCTGCGAGGTCACAGCCTATGCAGTTCTTGCTTTATCATCACTCCTACATCTTCCTTGGGTAAGAAAGTCAGGCCATGAAGAGGTTTTTGCCAGTGTAAATCTTGGGAAGGCTTTCCTTGAAATACACCGCGAGAAGTGGAAAGATGGACAATACTTGTGGATAGAGAAAGTGACCTATGCCTCGAATGTGCTGTCGGAGGCATACTGCCTAGCTGCTGTCCTGGTACCTGAAGAACCTGAGGAATGGTCTGGCCATTCAAGGGGCTTCGAGACGTGCAGCAAAGCTACTCTCGATATCATGAAAGCTCGTGGGGTCGTGGCTCAAACACCTCTATTTTCCAAGGTTTCTGAACAATTGCTCCGAACAGCGGAGATACAGGCTTGTCATGCCTTCTACGAACTGGAAAGAAATCGCTCTAAAATCTTTCCTAAAACCACCTCGGGCGAAGACGAGTATCTGGTCTTCATACCGCTCACTTGGACGGCGTGTAGTGTACGAAGAGGGGCTCCTGTGAGCCTTTCGGTTATCATGGATATGATGAATCTTTCGATGCTGAATTATCAGGTCGATGAGTACATGGAATCCATGGTGGAACGTCAGTTCACGGGTGACCTCGGCTTAGTCCGGGAGTTGATCATAGAACTCTGCTCTGAACAGTGCGCCGCCATTGAAATAAGCATACTCGATCAAAAGCTACCGACAGCAACCCAGAATTGTTCGACTGATAAAAATGCAAATGAACTCAGCAGTATGAGGCTAATTTTGGGGAATTACATCTCATACATATTACAACACCCGGCGGTCTTGTCTTGCTCACTACACATACAGCGACGGCTCGCGCTCGAGCTTCAGACAATCCTTCTTGCTCATGTCACTCATGGTGCAGACAACCATCGCTTTCAACAGCAGCAGAACAAGGCTCTCAAGTCCATATACAAGGAATTGGTGACAGAGTATGTCAACCCCGGAAGATCCTTCTATACGTGGGTTCATGGTATATCTGCAGATCACACCTCATGTCCGTTCTCTTTCGTGTTCTTCAACTGCCTTATAAATGCGTTGCAGGGAGAAGTCTATATGAATTCGAAAACGGCCTATGTTGCGGACGACGTGGCGAGGCATTTAGCAAGCCTTTGCCGAATGTACAACGACTATGGATCAGTTGCACGAGATCAAGCCGAGTGCAATTTGAACTCTGTCAACTTTCCAGAATTCCATGTCGGTGTTGGATGCAATAACTCAGAGGTGCAGGTGGGGTTACAGGGTATCATGTCTGAATTGATGGATGTGGCGGAGTACGAAAGGTCGATATTGGACCACGCAATGAAGCAACTGAGCAATAAATTGGGGAGTGATAAAGTTATGGAAGCTGTGGCGCTGTTTGTGGACGTAACTGACTTGTATGGTCAGATCTATGTCCAGAGGGACATTGGAACACCAATGGAGAGACCAATTCAGGATCAGTAGTTAGCTTCGTTCAGTTCTTATGTTTTAATGTCTGTTTTCCAATATATCAACGAGCTTTAGCCGCTTGCCAGCTCAGCAGTGCTCCACTGAGCTATTCATAAGAGATCACGAGAGTAACATTAACCAGGTAAGATAAGGCGTAGCACCAATCTAGGGACAGCTGGCTTCATCCCTTGTGTCCACACTGGATCTGGGCGAACGGATCCAGCCATTATGAACACATCCTTTTCAACACAACAGCCTGAAACTTGGGAATGTGCAGTTTCAGCGCCATCTGAAATACACTACATCTTCTCATAAAACATATGAAGCGGTCCTCCATTCCATTTGAATTGATCATGTCTCCGTCATCAGGAATAATGGAAATTTTACACACTAAAAGCCATGTAATACCCCTGTGTGAATACCTCCATGGAGAGAATCGAACATCTACACTGTCAAAGATTGATTACATAAAGCATAGACAAAGTAAATAACAGAAAGTGATCTACATTTGAAATAGAGGTCGAGAACACCAACTCAACTACAACTAACTGCGGTGAAGCTGCAGTTCTCGAGGCCTACTGGATGATTATGTAAGGATCATATCAAGTAGGGCTCCAAGGCTTCTGTAGGGCGTCAAAAAATATAAAAAGGAAAACGCATGTTGATTTTTTACCTGAACCAATGCATATCAAGGTTATTATACAGGACCCTAGTGATCACGCGACCCCTAGTTCGTAAACCCCATTTCAATATAGGTGGCATCCCTGCTTAGTCTTGCTTGTGGGTAATACCCTCTCATTCTCAGACTAGAACATGACTTACTTGAAGAGATAAATTTGTCCCACGAGCACTGAACAACCTACAGCCATCGCCAACGCTATAATTGGGACATTGGTCAAGGCGAACTGAAAACCTCCTATTCGAATTTTCTCTCGGGCCAGGTCTTCTCCCCAAGATATCCCCGCCAAGGAAGCCCCGAACGATGTACTAAACGTGCCGTAGTTAGCCCCGAGCGCCAGGGCGAAGGTAGCCCCTTTGAGTGCCTTGGACATCGCTTCTGGATCCAGTGTTGTTATTGCCGGCGTCGAGAGCATTTGCTCTTGCTGCTGCCACTCCTGCCATTGCTGGAGCGCGCGACAGAGGAATATTGCTGCTCCTATGTTTGTTCCCGCAACCTAAAATGTTCCCAACCGTTAGGGGTTAGCATTGAATCGACGTGCAAGAAGCTGTTCTAAATCTTAAGAGGGGATGGTGTCTTACGTTACTCAGAATAACTGACCAAAAGCCCATTCCTCCAATGGCCCCTACGATCCCAGTCCTGTAAACCCAGTTAGTCCATCCCCGAGCAAATACAGCCACCCACCCTTTGTCCACAAGCGCTTGTACCAGCACGAATGTCGAGAGTGCAAACGGTATTACTGAGAAAGGCAGTTGTATAAGCACGGAAGTAGCTGTGAGGAATGATTCTTGCAGCCACGTCTTGGCCGCCACGATAAATGGCTCTATAACCTCCATCTGGCTCAATGGTACTGCCCTTCTTAGTTGATGGCCCTCTGGTGGAAGCCACGCCTCTGCTTGTTGCGTTGAGCAGTTGTCTGCAGAGCGTGAAACGGGATTGGCCTCGGTGGAGACGTCAGTCTGATTTCTAGCTGTCTCGGGCACTGAGTCATTGTGAGAAAAGGAATGCGAAAGAGGCGTTGGCGGGTCTTTTGACGGGTCTGAATTCGTTGTAGCGACATTCGTATTTCCTTCGAGGTTGGTCTCGCTCTTTCGCCGCATCATAGCCCGTATGTTTTGTCGCCAGGTCCAAGAAGATGTGACGTCGTAAATAAACAAAACAACAGCGGCCGGCAACGTGACCCAATAAACAGGAACGTTATTCTTGTCGAGGGTTACAACACTTATAGCGAAGAGTAGCACAAGAGTTAAAATCATTAGCACGCCTCCAACGAGTGCGCCGCCTTTGTCCAGGAAGGGATTGAGAACTGCCTCCGACGCAGAGTCGAGGTCTTCTTCCGCATCCTCATCGCTCTTCTTTGACTTCGATCTTAAAGACTTGGCGTTGTATGACGAGATAATTGGGTTCACCGGCGGCCTCAATATAGCGTGTGTCGAGAGTCGCCGTAACTTGATCATTTCAGGTATGAAATGTGGAGCAGCAAACACGAAAAAGAGGAGATAGGGCAAGAGCAACAGCGCTGTGACGATGGCGGGCAGGGCAACGTTGCGTGTATACTCCGCAAAGCCGATATTGAACGCACTTGCAATGACGACATTGGTAGTGCCGGACGACACAAATATAGCAGACGCTATGTTGATGACGGCATACTGCATAAATAGCCAGGCCCGAGGGTGCTGTATATTGGACGTGGCCTTGTATAAGTTCGCCAAAATGAGCATGCCCCACTGGATCATTGGGTCATTGCCGAATACGGCCCCTGTGATGAAAAAGAAGGCATAAAATAGCACAAAGAGGCGTTTCCCTCCCTTGCTGCTGCTACCGTCCGATCTTAAGATTCGGGCTGTCCCGTACTTGAGAAGGCCTGAGGCATTGATAGAGCCGGAAATGTACCCAATCGTCAGAGCGAAGGCCACTATGTCCAAGGGTGTGATGTTGTCGTAGCCCAGTATGCCTCGTCGAAGCTCTTGACTAGTCATTGCGGTCGTGGCGAGGAGGAGCAATACCGCTGCTGGGGGCGCTGTTGTCACATTGACGGGAATGAAGAACCTCGTGAAACGCTTCTGATGACTATCATCTCCGCTCCTGACAAGATTGTGGTCTAGCTGTGTCGCTCGGACCTTGTTTGGCCATGACAGCCAGTATTGAATCTGGGCTCGTAAGGGATGTAACAGTATGTTTGGCACATAAAAGGGGATGCGGATGCGAAATGGGATAATGATGTCTATTGATCATGTCAACACTGTCAGTGCACTTCATTGCCGATTGCATATGTTCCAGGGTCACACAGTACCTGAACGTACTTACTTGTGGCAAGAACAACACTCAATGTTAAAATCGACCTCCATTCTGAATATTTATTGTTGTCTATCGCGTCAAGCGTCATCTGTAGAGTTGTAACCCACTTTAGATTTGGTTAGGGATGCCGACAGAAATGGACAAACCCGATTTTGAAATAAGAGGAAAGCTTCATGTACCATGCTGAATGCCATTGCAGTCATATACTCAGCAATAAAGCCTCATAAGGCGGACAGCAAATTGCAAGGCTGTGCTGAGAATCAATTGCGGATTCGATTAGCCAAGTCTATTAATTTTCGCCACAGGCCAACAATGCATTGATCAAGTGAGTTAAGATATGCAACGATGACATGGCGCTGCTCTTGGCTGCGTGGCTCATCCGCCCATCAGTGAATGATCGTCGTTCTAGTTTCCCCACCATTCCCAACTTCTGCTTTTAGGGGGAGGGGGCTTATTCAGGGTAGGCGCTCTCCCCTTGACGACTTTGAAATATGATATTGTCGCTTGGTTGCTACTGCACAAGCATTAACAAGGGCTGTAGGCTGACTTATTTACGTGTCTAGATTGATTAACAAAGACCAGACCATCATATCTGAGTTCTCCTCACAGGCCAACAACAAGTCCGTGTATCCTTTTGAGAATGACCATTAACTTAATGACAGTCCTGAGTTTGCCACTGCTACAATGACATTGTCATCCAACTCGTCAGTATACATCCAGATGTCAATGATCTCCAATTGTGCCTTGTCGAGTAGCATGTCCCTATCTTTTCGCGATTGCTCCACGGCTGCAATAATACCGCTCACGGCGATATCTAGTTGAGCAGCCCTCCAGGGCGCTCCAATCTCGGGGAGAACAATTTCGTCGATCAAATTGCGGGGATCAGAAGTCATCGTAGGTCTACCATTCGAAAGAATCTCGACGCACTTGCCTTCTGGCCAGTCGTATAAGACGTTGCGTACGCTGTTATTTATTCAAGTGGAAAGTTAGGTAGAGCATATGGTATGGATAATTCTGTGAACAGTGTCACCCGTAGCCTCGGTAGCAAGATTGAGCCTCCTGGCTGCCTCGCTCAGGTTACGGCGCGTCCCTGGATCCAGAGAATCCAGGACTTCGGGAGGTTCCTTCGTGAAGGAACTGAGCCGTTCGGTCAAAGCCAAAAACTTCCTTTAGATTGATGAAGAAATTGTCTAGTGAGCCACCGGCTGACATGAAGAAGTGGTGTGGCGAACCTGCAGCAGAGGGTTGGATTTTACACGATGAGGAGAATAATTCTTTTCATTCATAGTGACCGTAGAAGCATGCGATATCCCAGAGTATGGAAAGGCAACAATTAATCACAAAATCCACAGTAGTCGCTTTCAAATGCACCGGATGCAGATTTCCAAGTCTGCTGGCGTCAGCTTTGTTCTGCTGGCGCCAGCTCCCCTAACATGACCCGGTCTCAACCCGGGGTCTAGTTTTGGCTGCTTGTTTGATTTTGGAGCATGCAGACACGCGCTCTTCAAGCAACTATCTGGTAAGATAAAGAATAAAGAGTAAGTGGCATATTATGAGACCATGATTGTGCCCCATGTCCAAAACTAGGAGTTGGAGAGTATACATGTAGTCACATCCAAAGCAAAAAAAACAGTATCGATCATACGTTCCGGGAATTGACCTAGTCCCAGAGTATGATTATAGGACTAGAAAAGCCCAGTATTATCCGGTAGGTCTCAACATAATGGCATTGGGGTATGTAATATAGATGTCGGAACTCAACTCTATCAGATCCTAGGCTCTCAAATTATAGATAAAAGCCCCCAGGGCCTTATATAGATGGCAATAACCCTGGAAATGCACTATACTGCTATCTTCTGCTAATAGGCGCCCAATGGCCGGCTAGCAATCTTTTTTTTAGCAATAAATTCTATAGACACTGGAATGGAGGTTACGAAAAGGGGTCACGTGATACCAGAACAGCTTTGATTTGCGTTGACTTAGTCAAGAGTCGATATGCGTTTTCCTTCCTTCATTGCAACCCCTAGGAGGGTATTTGAAGCCCTATTGAGTGTGGTCTTTATGTAATCATTCAGTAGGCAGTAGGTCTCGAGAACTGCAGCTTTGCTGCAGCTTCGCTGCAGTTAATTGTAGTTGAGTTGAGGTTCTCGAGCTCTATTTCATTACTAGTGAGATCATGCCATATTACCTAATAACAGATAATATCCAGTACAGTGAATATATCTTCTCTAAGTTGAATTCTGATAATGACCTTTCAGTTCCAAATCAAGTTCACCTTGGCAGCTTGCCTACAAGCTCAAATTCTTGATCTGAAATATACTTATATGCCTTTGGTGTAAACACCACAGCGCAGAAGCTGGTCCAGTAGCGGCGCCGGTAAGAATCGCTTTTCTTCTCAGACTTTTCCTGGGTGGAGCTGTTGTAATATTATGACAGATCGGAGTGGCAAGGTAAGGAATAGAAAAAGGATCGGTAGACTCTTGGTTGCCCTTTCTCTATAACAAGAGAAAAATGCCCTTCTTTTCTATCTCCTTCCCCGAATGATGGGCTGGGCTGACCTGTAGTCATCACGCCATCTAAAGTTCTCCTAGTGTTGCTAAGCGACTGGGCTGACAGAGCCCCTCAAGGTACGGCAGATCGTGCCTATGACAACTGTGCAAAAATCAATTGATTATCATAGCTGAAGTTAAAAAGGGTCCAATGCGGAAGACAAGAGTAAAGATACAGCGCCATAGAGGCGTTTCCTAGTGTACACAACAAGTACAACAATTCCGAGCCCAAAAAGACACTGGGCAGCTTGAATAATGGATAACGTGACACTAGATTCCCCCGCCGCCTCCTACCATGCCCGCACCGCCCCCTCCCATTCCGCCCCCACCGAAACCTCCGATCTGGCCTGTGGCAATCTGATTTGCAATAGTATTACCACCCTGACGCATTTGGTTGTGGTGCATTTGACGGCGAGCGGCACGACGATGCCGGGTGGAAGATATTATAGGTCTGGGACTACGAGAGTCGTCGCCATACCCTGCGCTTGATTGGGTCTATGCCGCCATGTTAGATGTTCCGCCTTGGCAATGCGGTTGTGGTTACATTGAAACGTACGAAACACATGCTCGAATTGGTCTGGACTTGATTGAATAGTGGTGTAATTTGACAGATTACGGGTTTGTTGATACGTGGGTGTTTGGTATTTAAAATCTACGAAGTATTCAGTCGGAAGAGGTTGGAATAGGCATCGATTATTATTTACGCGGTTGTCTTTAATAACTTTGTTCTGATGTCGCTAACGAGGTGAGGAAGCATTCAGAAGAACGTGTTGCTGAAAAAGTGACGAATTGACGTCATGAGGATCGATCTCGAGACGGAAACAGTGAAATTTATCTTGTCACCAATTGAAAGCAATATACATGGCACATCAATTTAACTGCGCCACAGCAACATGCCAGCATTAACGCCGATCTAGATCCACTTCAAGGATGTGTTGGTGGACCATGCTACAGCACTTGTAGAACACAGTCAGTACTCCGTGATATGGGTAAGACTCAAATCCGTCAAGCCTCTGCATAGCCAATCTCTGAAGTCGGGTTTCTCAAGAATTCACTACGGAGCATCTCGGAGCTCGGTGTTCTGATCGCACCGACCCCCCACAGGCTCGGTGGCCGTTCCGGATGCCCGCTAATGGCTCGCGGGATATCCCGGCTTGCCCCGGATGCCCGTGAGTCGAATACAGACGAAAGAACTCTTGTCCGAGACGCCGTACCCATTATCAACTATCAAGATAGTGACATGTTGCAAGTTAGTGTTCATTTTGGAGCTCTGCCAAGCGTCATTGATACACCAGTCATCAACTCGCTTGAATCAATATAGATAGGATGAGTAGCCAAAGTACAATACGGCCCATGAGCCAAAAGTATGAGCTATCTAAGCAAACTAGTACTCAATTGTGAATCTTCTCTTAACCTACCTTCAATCCATACATTGTTCACCATGCGACAACCAGTCTTCCTCATTTCTTGGCTTGCAGGTGTGGCTACGGCCGCGACTCTTCCGCCTCCGGCCTGTAATACATCTTTCGCGCAAACGGAGTATGGGCCCGTCTATACGACCAATCACACAGAATCAGGCGTGACTGTGTACAAGGGAATTCCATATGCCCCGCCCCCGGTGGGAGACCTGCGATGGAAGTCACCAGCACCACCAACGTCTTGGACTGTGCCAGTGAACGCCACTGAGGCCAAGACGCACTGTTACCTCTTCTCTGCTGGGATCGCTATCGGCGCTTACTCCCTCCCGACTGTCCCGAGCGAAGACTGCCTTTACCTGAATATCTGGACTACGGCACAGAGTTCCGACAAGCCCTTACCCGTCATGGTCTACGTTCATGGCGGTGGATTCCAGACCGATTCAGCCACTTCAACGAGCTACGACGGCACTTTCTTCGCCGAGCAGGGCGTTTTATTAGTCACCTTCAACTATCGATTGGGAAACCTGGGCTTCCTTGCTCGACCTGATCTGGATGAAGAAGATCCGCAAACCAAGTCCGGCAATTACGGGCTTCAAGACATGCTTCAAGCATTTTCCTAGGTCAAAAACAACATCGCGCATTTTGGAGGTAACCCGGAGAATGTTACCGTGTTCGGAGAATCAGCAGGTGGCCATGCAATCGGAATTTTGATGACTTCACCACTTGCCTCTGGGCTATTTGATAAAGCGATTATGAAGAGCGGAACCTGGTGGGACACATCTCATGGTACCATGAGCACTTTCGAAGAGGCACGTACAAGAGGCGAAGAGTGGGGGAATATGGTGGCACCAAACGCTACACTTGCAGAGCTTCGATCCTTGCCCGCCGAAAAAGTAGTTGACACGAGCCAATGGAATCCTCTTACCGACCCAGCCGTTACTGCTTTCTCTCCAAGTATCGACAATTATGTCAATCTCGCCGCACCTGCGACTGTTTGGGGAGCTGGTAAACAGATGAAGATCCCTTTGATGGCCGGCTGGGTAGCACGAGAGGATACCATCTTCCAAAGCTTCGCACTACCGCATACTTCGGCATCCGTTTTCAACGCAGCTCGCGACGAGTATTTCACAATTGGACCTCGTCATCGCAGAACAGACATGGAAGACCGCTTATCTTCATAGTCTGACGAGTACTACGCCCTTCGACTTACGCCTACCATTTCACTTATACGTCAGCCTTCAATCCTATTGCGGGACATACCACAGGACTTCCCTTCTTGTTCCGCACTTTTTCCCCCGAGACGCACGTGCCAGGCTACAACTATTCGCTGACACCGAGCTCGGAAGATATCGCTTTTGGAAAGAAGTTGATGACTTATTGGACCAACTTTGCAAAGTCCGGAGATCCTAATCTACCGGTCGTTGGGCTACCTCACTGGCCTATGCTTACTCCAGGGGATGGAGCGAGTGACAATGCGCTGCTTCAGTTGGGCAACATGATTGAGGCTGCTCAGAATGCTGCACTAGATCGTTTCCACTTCATTCGGAGTTTGCGAAATGACGGAGTTCTACCAGTAACATGGCGGACTTATGAGTAAGCTGCTCTGTTGACGATGCGCAGTGCTTATCCAATTCTATCAAGATGTTAGTCATCTCAAACACCACACAGTTTGGAAATTGGTCAGATGATTACAATCGAATGGTAGAATTGATGAGCCATTATGATAAGTACAGCCTTTCAGTACCTTTTTATTTGCCTAATGTTGCATATCCAATTCTGACATCACATGATGTCCCACAACTTCTCTTCCTACATTCCTCCATTTCTACCCCCGACAAAATCCTGTAGAATAGTGATAAAATAAGACTTAGATCAGTTTCCCGTCAGCTTATATTTGCCTGTAATACCGTGCTTCGTGAAAAAGCTTCTAATGTAATCTGCCATAGCGATCTCATTCGTCTCTAGTGCAAAATGTCCAGCATCTAGGAAATGGAGTTCGAAGTTCTCGGGCTTAACATCACGGCGGTAAGCCTCAGCGCCAGGTGGAATGAAAGCCGGGTCGTTTTTGCCCCATACTGCAAGCACCGGTACCTCTGATGACCGGAAGTACTTATGGAAGTCAGGGTAGACTTCCGGGTTAGTACGGTAGTCGTAGAAGAGGTCCAGCATGATTTCGTCGATACCCGGGCGATCAAGAAGAGTCTGGTCGAGGTGGTATGTAGCCGGGTCAATAGAATTCGGATGCGGCGACCCAGCTAGATACTGGTATTCCGTAATATTGAGTTTGAGCAAAGATCGCAGCGCGTTTCTATCGGCCTGGCTGCCACTTTTCCAGTACTTAAAGATCGGTGCCCAAAACTCTTGTCCAAACCCTGCATCATATGCGTTTCCATTTTGGGTAACAATTGCAGTGACATTCTCAGGTCTTTCCAAGGCCAATCGAAGACCAGCTGGTGCACCATAATCGAAAATGTACATAGAGTATTTCTCAATATTTAGAGCGTCAACAAATGCGCCAAGTGTCGTCCCGAAATTGGCGAACGTATAATTATAACCGCGGCTGGCCGGTACAGTGGTGAAACCAAAGCCTGGTAGGTCGGGAGCAATGAGTCGGTAAGTAGTCGCGAGAAGAGGGATCAGATTTCGAAACATGAAGGACGAAGAGGGAAACCCATGCAGGAGTAGCAGCACGGGAGCATCTGCAGGACCGGCCTCACGATAAAAGATATCGATCCCGTCGGCAGTGACGTTATTGAGGGTGGCGACGGTGCTCATGGTGATTATCGACGAATCTCAAATATCAGTAAGTGTTTGTCTTGGTAACTATCATTCTTGATGCTGCTTCAGACTCTAAAAGTACGTAAAACATTGCGCTCTTATAAAAAGGTAGAAAAGTGATTGAATGATGATGATTCCAAACCCTGACGTCTCTGTGCCCGAATGCCGATGCCATTATGTTGGTGTTGTATTAGTTTCTGAATTGATTCCAACAAACAACGCTGACAAAGACGTCCCTCAGTCATCAATCACCACATCACAGGATATGGTCTAGTCTGCATGTGGTATTACGGTATATTGAAGCCGCGGAGATGTTGACATTGATGTTGGTGTTCGGGCTTGGCAGTTGGATCTTGAGGGTTTTTAGGGGGCCGTGTGGGGAAGCCTACCAGTCTATACCACAAAGGGATGCTGTGATTCCTCAATTGACGGCTCGAATATCACCATCGCGCTCCCTTCATGTTTTCTAACATTTAGGTGACATACCTAATGTTACGAGCTTACAAAGACACTTCGAATGCTGTGCCTAGTTGTTTCGGGCAATTTGTTTACAAATGCCCGGATTGTAATGACGATGAACAGGCTTGAAGATGAAATGAGTGAGAGCAAAATTACTACACACCGATATGGAAGCGAGAGGACCATTTACACAATAATAGCGTCTGCCAACAATATACTGTCGCTTGGAACGCATTCAGCATGTGGCTTGCCAAGGGACATGCAAAGTAAACATCGTCCAGGAGCAGTCCTTGTCGGGCAGAGCGATGATGGCACTGCTCGATATTGATATTACCACGCGTCGTCATACTCTTAATTCCTGTGAATCTAGCGCGGATATTAATATGTGGCGTGAAGTCCATTCGAGATAGTTGAATCCCGCGCTTGGACTTAGCTCAACGTGTTCAACGGCTACGAGTACCTGAGTAAGATCACAGGGATTCCGTACCGTTGATACTTCTGTAACGATGTTCAACGTGATGCCGATGAACCAGAATGGATTAAGTCTCAGTTCCAGCATTGCGCTACTGAGTGTTTGTCGCCAATCTTATGCCTATTTTGGGACATTGATACTGGTAGGGAGATGAATGTCACGGACTGGCACGGGCACTATTTGAACTTTGTCCTCCAGATAATAGCATGAAACAAACCGCTCGGGCAGTGCTAAGACGATCGAGCTCCGAGGCGTTGATAAGCGACTCCATATTTTGAGAAATCCCTTTTCATCACCAACATGTTCTAATACTGAGCTTCTTCAGAAAAAAAAAAACCGGAAGATCAACTCATACAAGAATGGATCTGAGCACCAAAGGCTAGATGAGGCGGCCGTGAGATTTTAGATGATGTATTAAGCGACGTTATTGAAGTGAATCGCTAAGTCTTGGATATACGGACTCCTGTCATTCTCGACGTCACTTAGGCAGACGTTCGTAATGACGGTAAGACTCAGACCTGCGCTTTGATTGTCAACTTCCAATCAATAGCTGAGCGCCCGAGGCATGTCATAGCTAATTAGAGCCTGTCCGATTTAATCTGAACCTGAGGAATGGGATCAATTTAAATTGTGCCAACCGGACTAGCGACTAGAAGTCAAAACTAATACAGAGAGATTACATATTGCTACGGAGAAGTTGACTTCGCCAACATCAACAGACTTCATCCGATGAGAACGGATGATAATGAAAACGTTGAAGCGATACTACCGTTGAAAGTATGTAACGTCTACAGGATGGGTCAGGGGATCATTTCGACTTTCAAAAAGATGCTTTAAAACAAGCCAAGTCCAATCGACGGTCTGTCGCATAAGTGTGGTAAAGTATTTCCCCAAGCTGGCTATCCAGCAAATGGGTGTTAAACACGCAGAAACGTAATGCCAACTCACGATTCATTGTTCCGTGACTCGCTCTGGAGTCACGAAACAGACGACTTAGTTTTGCATCATTACAGTACACTCGAAATATCTCCGACTCTCAGTTTCCACACCGACAGCTCCATATACGGCAGCATAAATTCTCCACCGGACAGGATATGCTTCGATGATATTGATGGCTTGCTGGACGATAGCTTTGAACCTCTGGTTGAGCCGGACCGAGATAATGCGACGGAGAAACTGGTCGAAGAAGCATTGCAGGTCGAAGGTCCTCAGACTGTGCACTACAGCCGTAGAACACTCTCGGCTAGGACGAGCTGGCGAAGTGAGAAGCATCATTCTAGCAAAAAAGATGATGGATTCATTATCAAATCTCGCCCTCGAACACTGAACTACGGCCAGTCACTCTCTACTATTCGAGACGAAAGCCCGGAGACAAAACCAAAAATTTCAGAAAATTCAGCTGGGGGCGAAAATCCGTACCCCTCATCTGAAGTCCTGGACAGCGGGCATATATCTCTTGATACCCAGACATCTATGGATTGCGACGAAATTTCTGTCGTTGAGCCCCTGCCTCAAAAACAATTACAGCCAAGACCTCTCACTATCACACCTCCTTCCTGGTTTTCAGATGATGACAGCGACGATGGACAGCAGAGCACTACGGCTCGCTCGTCTCGTCCGATGTTTTCGCCACTATCGCGGTTGTCGAATCTCGGATCTCGGCTCTCTCACCGAACATCACACCGTGTGTCGACGCCTGAACCCGTTCCCGTCCATATGCCAAGCACCGCCCACGTGGGAACACTAATCAGACAAAATTACGTTAACCGGCGCCGACAAGTACACAGCGCACGCGTATTTCGGGAGAAGCTTTGGGAGAAACAGAGCCTCCCTGACCTGCAGGGTGGTCGCGTCGAACGTGCTTCATATGCAAATCTGGAAAAT
Source organism: Xylariaceae sp. FL0255 (assembly GCA_022578795.1). Lineage (NCBI taxonomy): Eukaryota > Fungi > Ascomycota > Sordariomycetes > Xylariales > Xylariaceae > Xylariaceae sp. FL0255. The sequence goes on along the minus strand of MU388960.1, from coordinate 65,854 downwards.
GTCGACATTGGCAACCAGAATGGAAGTCTGGGCGTGACGGATCGACCTGTGACATGGTACGGCAGCTCTGGGTCGGAGTCCGGATCCGGACCGGCAAAGTTGTCAAAGATGCGCCGGCTTTTTTCAACTACAACTATTTTGATGTCCCACTTGCTTGCTCGTGAGTACTTCCCAGTTCATAAAGCTCCGCCTGAGGCAAGAGGACAAAAGCGAGGCACCAAGACCAACTCAGCTGACAAGCAGTCTCATTTGTAGAATCTGCAATTGGCCAGACCCTACCCATCGACGGCATGATAGCCGACTCCTTTCATGACCAGGAAACGACGGGCAAACTATCCTGGTCGATAGCAGCCTACACCCTAGCGGTAGGTGCCTGCGTCGTATTCGCCGAGCGGTTAGGCGCCAGACTTGGACCGAAACGCATCTTCGTCGCTGGCCTCATCACCTTCGGACTATGGGCCGCAGTGGCAGCCGCGAGCATACACGCGTCGCAGACTCTCTTCATCATTTGTCAAGCCGGCCAGGGCATCGGTGCAGCTCTGACACTACCGACAGGATTCGCGTTGCTGGTGGAGACCTGGAACGGTCTGGAGCGACAACGCATCATCTTCGCCGTGTACGCTTCCATGACGTCGTTCGGTCTCTTCTGCGGTGCGCTCAAGGCAGCTCTCCTGGCGCTGGCGTGGTGGCCACTTGCATTCTGGGTCGAGACCAGCACCCTCGTCGTTCTTGTCATCCTGGGCTCAGGCACTCTTCCGCCTGATTCCACACACGCTGCTAGACGCAGAGAGGAGGCAGATGGGGCTAGCCTTATTCAAGCGCTCGATGTACCCTCTCTTATTGTTTGTATTTCGGCGCTGATACTCTTCGGGTTTGCTTGGAATCAATCACTGCTCGTTGGTTGGGAAGAACCATACCTTTGGGTCTCTTTGATCGGTGCCGTTCTACTAGCAGTGGTGTTCGTCATGTTTGAGAGCTTGTATGCTCGGCAGCCCCTTGTTCCTTTCAAGAACTTAACCCTCAGATTCTGGTTGATCTTGATCGTCACGACCTGCGCTTGGTGTTGCTTTGGGGTTTGGTTATTTTATGCTTGGCGATATGTGATGGCGTACCGCACATCCTCTACGTTATTGGTAAGTCACACGATCTCGCGTGGTACAGTTCATGTCATCATATAGTAGCTAACTAGGTACTTTTCGTTAAAAGGGTACGGCCTATTTCGTTCCAGTGTTGATCATTGGCTGTTTAGCAACAGTGACCATCCACAGTAGGACTACGCTTGATAAACCAGTCTTGTACGCGACGCTGTGTACAGCACTTGTAACGATGACAGCTGGGGCAGTTCTTGTAGCAACTATGCCATCCGATCAGATCTACTGGGCTCAGCTGTTCGTCAGTATGTTGATCATGGCCTGGGGTGTGTATACATGCACGCCTGTTGCGTATCTGCTCATCTCCCAAGAAGTAGATCAATGCCATCATCGGGCAGCAATGAGCATGACCACTGCTGTAACGTACTATGGAATTGCTCTTGGCTTGGGAATCGCAGGTACAGTGCTGAGAGAAGTCAGGTATGGGAGGCAGGATTCGCTGTACGACCTACAAGATTCCAGGGATGCATTGTGGACGAGCGCCGCTTTTGGCGGTCTTGGTTTGGTGGCATCATTGACATTATCTTGTATCTCTATTCACAGGCGATATTGCGCGCCGCGGCATCATACCAAGAGCATATATCAGTAAAATGTATGGGCATTATAAATCTCGAGATTAGAATGATGTGAATAGAAGACGATCATACATATTACGAATTGTATTGCACCTTTTTCGACCTCATCGCTAAATGAGAAGAACTTCGACTTTGGGGACCTCTTCCAGAATAGCTTTCGCAGAATGTTCATCAACCGTCTCAAAAGATAAGTGCCCTACCCGTTTATATTTGCCTTCTTCCACTGGAGTTATTGCAATCCCAAATATGCTGTGGGAAGGTCGGGACAGTCGGTAAATCGGCAAACAGAAGAATGACTCTGCGTAGTCTTCTTGGGTATCAAATATGACATCCCAATGACAGCGCCTCTTACCTACGGGGCCATCCGTGAACGGTGTTTCGATCAAAGTCTTGCCGGTGTCAGGATCTTGGACACGTTCGATAGGTTTTGACATCATTCCCCTTCGATCTCCTTCGTCCTGGCCAAGTGTTGCTTTTGACAAGGGGCCTTGCAATGCGATAACACCGTCTCGCAGCTCACCAGTACCGATATCTTCGACAAGGGAGGTATTTTCGTCGGTAACGGTGGAAACAAACATATACATCTTCAGAGTTGGGGTTCCGCGACAGTGTCCAATCATGGGCATTAATCTTGGCATTTATTGATGCCCATGACCAGGATAGTGCATGATACCCCTCGGGACGTGTTCCCTGTCCCAGAGTGTTCCATATCAAAGCGTGCGGTAGTCGATAGTGCCATAACCCAGCAAGATAACCGACGTCATCGCAGCCGAGCTTCCGAAGCTCGCTCTTCATGTCATTTGCTACCTCGAATAACTTGTCTACCTTTCAAATTGACCGGCGGTGTATGGTCCGAGCATCCCGTACCAATCCGAAAACAGCTGTGCAACCGGATTTGGGACTTGAAACCGGTGATGAGAATCTAAGAGCATTTTCCAGTGATGTTGAGAAGAAATAGTATTATCCGTTTCATCCCTGCGTGTGTTTGTGGCTACACTCCTCGGTTGTATCTCGCAGCAGTTAGCCTCCCGGCATTCCCAAAACACCTAAGTCCGACCGAAATGTAGAACACGGGGCGCGAATAAGCGCTCTTGAAGGGACCATTCCCAATGAATCAAGGGTTCTTTGTTGAATGTCAGACGCCACGCCCAACCTTTCTCCAGGTCAAAACGATAAGGCTTTGGGTTCTCTGGACCAGTCAGTCCCAGATTGACAGTACCAGGTGCGATCTTAGAAGGATCTCGAGAGAAGAACAGTCCATCCTCATCATCGAGCGCGCCTGAAGCGCTGATATCGAGAAAACTGTTCTCCAATACCTTCTTCGTTTCAGCACTTGCTTTCTTTCTCCAGTTCAGATCACCACCATCGTTCAAGCGACAGAAGCGGTCAACCCAAGCATAGCGTACGTCGAGCTTTCTGGCTACACTCGCAAGATCTCGACACACTTGAGGTAAGATAGAAACTGGCCGTTGCTCGGAAAACCTAGCTGACGTTGCGGATGTTAGCATAAGCTGATCATCATCGGCTGAGCTGAGCGGATTCCAGCAATGAGTCAGTGTGACGTATCGGCATGGCAAGTCGACTTGCTCTCGACCAACAACTCGGAAAGTCATCCCCCCGCTGATTGAATCCTCACTAAATTCCACCAATCGGTCAGGCACATAGGAAGTATGCTTGCGGTCGCAGCTGGGATGTTCCTGCGAGCATTGTTTGACCCAAGTCTGAACTATGCTCCATGTGCTTTCGTCTTCGGTGGAAGAACCAAGTTTGCAGTTGAGATCTTTGTCAGATACTAGTGTCGAAAGAGTTTTCTTTTATCAGAATTGCTGAGTACTCGTTTCCATAGTTGGACAGCGACGCCGGGAACTTACCATCGTACTGGGTCATAGCAAAACACCCCTGTCGGTCCCCAACGTACATACACACCATAGGCTTATTAATGTCAGATCTCTGTAAATTAATCGTGAAAAGCGTGTAAAACCCGAGAGCCTCAATGCGTGGGTTGATCTTTTCATCTTCCTCACGACCAAACATGGGTTTAAATCGAATACAGAAAACGCATCCTTCCTCGTGAGCTCGTATTAGCGATTCGCGCCGGACATGATGCCGGAACACCAAGTCATCTGGTAAAGACGATTCCAAAATCGACTGGGATAATAGCTAGTTCTGATCCCAGTCCGTCCGTGTACACACCCTCTTTGTCTTGCTCGAGTCCCAAATGCCTTCTAGGCTGAACCGGCAGACATCGCACAGCATAACCAGTGAGATTATAGAGGTGCGCTTGAGAAGCGACTGTTGATCGACGTTCGAGGTAAGTTGAGATGGTTCATTAAAGAGAACAATGGCAAAACAGAATTTCAGCCTCAGCACGGAATGAGGGGTGGGTAAGCTCGTTCGAGACGGAACGTCTGCCTAGGCTAAAAGTAATCCAAGACGTCACAAAAAATGATGCGACAATCAAATTGCCTAAACAGGCGGAATACACGTGCGAAGGAGCCCTACAGCACTGCAAGCTACAGGCTTCTGAGTCCTTCGTGTGGGGTGTTCAACAAGGGCCTGCGATGCTACGGTATAGCGGGGACAGGGCTTCAGCAAGAACCTGGCAACTGGAAGACGCAAATCCGTGCATATTGGCATGCATCAATGTGGAGGAGGATTGAGGAGGAGCGATTGTGCAAATGTGTCTTGGAAGTAGCAGGCGAATGGGTATCCCCCGGGCGCTTATTACAGCCTGTTGAAAAAACGAGACATTTGTTAGGTACCGGAGGCTGTTCCGTTGTTACGCGGAGCAGAGCTACTATAATAAGATCCTCACGACCACCACTTATAGCGTGCTTCAGCTGCTGGAGGGCAGAGGCCGCTGAAGGCGATGAGCTCATGATCAAAAAAGTCGGGCGAAACGGGGGAGGGACTCGTAAGCCACAGTTCTAATGATTGATTTTATTTTTATGCTTCAATGATTTAGAGTTGATTTCTCATGGGCCGCGCGCCCCAACCGTACTTTCGGGACGTTGTTAAATTGTGATCGCGATGCCTGTCAGCAGGTATTTTTACCCCCTCTTACGTCTATATCGAGGACGCGGCACTTGCCGGTAAGTAGGTAACTGCTAAGTGTCCTTACGCAGGGCACTAATTAGCACCACAGTCTTACAATAGTCGCCGTCCGGCACCGTAAATCCTGCCTGTGTCGACGATCTTCAATCCAGTTGAGTAAAGCGGCCGTATGCGCAATGGCGTAGATAAGCGACGATTTTTCTCCCTCTCCTGCAAGAACACATTGTTATCACAATCCCTCGAAAACGTGGCAGGACTAGGAACGGGCGGAGGATGAGTGAGCATAAGTGGCTTGGCTCTCGAACTATCTAAGTGGGTTTGGGATCTAGAACGCAACGCCGCTCTGGTGCAGATGATCTGGGATCATCATCTACATAATCTCAAACAAAAAAAAAAATAACGGCCGAGAACACGGAGGTAGGGACAGTCTGCTTACGCCGTAGCCGTATTACATTGCATCATACGTCGCGATGACTACCCAGTATTGGCATAGTGAACGGTCGAGCAGCGAGCTGCATGATTGTTCAAGCTGTCGCATTTTCTTGCACATTCCGTCTAATAATCACGGCGACCGGCTGCCCTACAGCTTCGGGCTAGATCGGATGATCTCGACTGATTATCTTACTCGGCACCTTGACATCAATGGCTGCTGCAATTTTCTTGGGAGTACACGACAGCTGGATTTCGAAGGATTATTGGCATAACAAGGGAAATCACTCACACCGCCGAATCGCCGATTCTGTATATGCAGCCATACTCTCCGCGCTCTGCAGCCCACGTTTTCAACGCCAGCAAGGGTGGGGGACAGGGGAGTTGGTGCCTGCAGTGGCCTTCCTTAGAACAGCACTAGTCCTCGACATAGGTGTAATTGGTTGATGGAGAATCATTAAATCCGTGTGTCGGTATGGAGTATACTGGTCCTAGTCTCCTAGATATCCCTTCATCTAGGCACGGAATTGAGGCTGGGTTGCTACCGTCGTAGCCGGATCTACGGCTATAGATGGTTGTACGGAGTTCATGCCAGTTGACAAATGTTTGATTTCGGCACATGTTGCCGACGGGTTGTACTACATCGCGGTTATCGTGGCCTATAGGTGTTATCGTCTGCGTATCTGGGCCGCTTGCATGGCATTTATTGATGCTGATCTCCAATTCAACCTCCAAAGGAATGTCTGCTGCCGCATCCGCATCATCTGCCCGCTCAGCCGCGCGATGTCCATGACAAATACGCTCGTTTCGCATCCCTCTCATGCAAGTGACCGATGCGCATGGTGTTTGCTCTCGTGGTCTTGCACATACCGGGGACGTTCCTACGGCGGGTTTGACGTGGGGATCCCTGTGCCGTACGCTTGCTGAAAACGTGATCCAATCAGCTCAATCAGGTACCGCCACTTGGTGTATTTGGTTCGGGCCCGTCAGAGACCTCAGTAGTAGGTGAAAAACACCCTTGCTCGTCGGGGGCCGACCTAATAATAATAAGAATAGCAATCTTTTCTCACCTCGCAGACTCGATCTATATTTTCTCCATTTTCTCTCGTCATCATTACTCGATACTGCTCCTATAAACGCCTGTACACACCGTTTAGCAAGCACATATTTGAAATAATTGTTCAGTTGATCTTCAGCAAGAACTCAACGATGGGTCACTCAACTCGCGAAAAGAAGTCACACCGCTTATCGGGCTCCCGGAGTGTACGTGATGCAGACCGGTGGAAAAACCTACATGACCGGGTCGAGGTATGCTGCGTTATAGTCTAGGCTTCTGTGTAGTAGAGGCCACTTTCATCAATCAGTCCGCTAATCTTAGCATATCAGAGACGATTAGGAGAGATGGGCGCCGCAGAAGCTATTCAACATTTCCGTGAAACGACAGGCGACTTCCTCTCAGAACAGGTGCCACTCGAGGAGACCCAAGCGGCGTTACATGGCCTCCTAGATTTAGCAGACGACGAAGCGCTCATGAGTGAATACGCAAGCTTCATATATGCGCCACTCAATTCCTCAAAGGAGCAAAAAGCTGCGCGATCGACTCTTTGCCACATAATGGGCAACGCTTCAACATTCAAAATGAAGCCAAATCAGAAGCGGATCGACGATGTTCATCAAAGAATCATGAACTATGCCGAGGTATGCAGATCCCTCTTGACTCGAGGCATTGGCCCACTCGAATAAGATTTGAAGCGCTAACACTAATTTAGTCGCGGTGGTATGTCCATGACCCAGCGACGTATAATACGTTCATGTCGATATTCATGGCATTTGTCGACCCCAGCCGAGAGTCACAACGGAGGAGGCAGTTACACAGCTTTGCAGCATCGGAGAAAGGGTTACAGGACCTGCTTACGTCGCTGTTCAAAGAAGTGGACAAGTATGCATAGAAAGCAGGGAGTCTTATCATAACTTCACGTTGCAGTCACCCCTTGAGTTACGACTTGATTGAATCAAGTTTCAATCAGGGGGCGGAGATACGGTGCATGCATTTTGGCATTACGCAATTTAGCGACAGCCAAAATTGGCAGGAGTTTTATCTGGTTATACTACAGGACAACATTAGTGATGAGAAGGGAATCCATGTACTATTATTAAGGACAAACGGTGCGCGGCTTGCGGCATACATTGTGATGCATGGGACAACGAGACAAATACACTATTTCAAACTCATACCCCTGGCGGGCGACCACGAAACACTCTGATCAACGTCTGCATGTTTCAATGTCATTTTGACGTCTACCCGTTGACAACTCATCATCATGGTCATTTTGTGTTTCCAATGTGGACTTGGGATGTCAACATTCAGAGACCGAGACCAACGTTACGGAAATACATTTATACACGGGGCATCAACAACTCCACAAGGGGACACCAAATAGTCTTATCCAACAGCGTATTTCTCATCATATGTAAATGATATTCTCAGAGTTATAAGTACAGCATGTACAATGCCCATAATAAAACTCCGTAAAGCAAAACGGCCCGTGGCCAATGCCTAAGCTTCACCTCTCAGCTTTCTAACAAGCCACACAGACGTTTGTGTGTTCAATCGACTCTCAGGGGAGGACCTGTGTAATCTCCGTGAGGTTATTCATATTCAGAACTCCTAGCATGCTCATCCGAAAATAAGCTTGAGAAAATGCCTGCCAGGAAACCCTAAGATCAGCACCGCTATACTAATAAAGATCCATCATCCCAGTGGGGGAGGAGGGGACAGGAAGTATAGAACTCACAGGGGCCCATGCAGACTGCCCAGCGGAGCCGGAAAAAACGGCCCAAGAGCCTCGAGTGCTCGAATATGCCGAGAGTGCTTTATCAGATGGGAAAATAAGAATGCTGGTATTGTCCCCAGCTAGGGTCTGCCGGTAGAAGCTAGTGTCCCAAATCGTCGGGTCGGAATCCTGAGGGGCGCCAGCCCGCGTGGGATCCACGAAGAACTGCCGAGAAGCCGTGTGTGCCCCCACAAGCGCGACTAGATCGGAAGCTGTGAATGTCTTGGCAGCAAAGAGGTCAATGAGGCTCTGCGCTGAGGCGAAAGGGCTCGGAAGCAGGTTCGGCAGTGCCTCGGTGGGGTTGTCGATGCGGCCGGTGAACGCCCGGATCCGTGGACCCCCGGGACAGGCCGATATACCTAAGATGGCACCGAGCTGGATCAAATCGGCCACTTGAATAGTTTAAAATTAGCCGTTCCTTTCTGTTTAAGCTAGAACTAATGGGGAAGGGTGCTTAGACATGAGAGCGTTGAGCTTTCCGTCTTCGTTTTTGGCCCCCAAGGAGAGTGGAATGACAGAAGACAAAGCTGATTACTCAACACTCACTCCCTGCCCCGTACGGGTGGTACGTGGTATACCAGCCCTGCATTTGCATTGCAATCGTCGCTAGACCCTTGTTTTCCGCTCGGGTGAGCTCGTCCGTCAGCAAGATGGAGCCGTCAGCGCCACCGTAAGCTGCCCCATCATACCACGCGGCTGCGTCGTGGAATCCCAGGCGGATGGCTCCACGCGCTAGGTCGGTACACCCCTGACTAGACGTGAAAGATGCCGACATTGTCCCTGCTGCATAATACCACACGCATAAGCGATCGCTAGAGCAAGCTGCCGACCCAAGCGCGCCTGGAGGCGTATATGAAGTGCTGCTGTCCTCGGCAAGGGCTGATGTGCCCTCGAGGATGGACTTTATCGTGCTCCCTACGACGCTGAGAGGTGCTGTGAGAAGATCAGCAAAGATATCCATTGAGCGTGAGTTGTGTTGAAAGTCTTCTCGTGTTGCTATATCAGATACCAACTTATCCATTACAGGGTAGGCTTGTGCCTGGGTGGCAGCTAGGCCTAAGACAAGGGCTATGAGTCTCATTTCTGCTGTGATATGTTAAATAATGCGACAGAAAGGAGTGTGGAGTTTAGTTAGAACGTGAATAACAATCAATACTATTATATCAAAGAAACAGCTGAAGTCATGGAGACAGAGGAGACATGAAGCGGAAAGAGGAAACATCGAGACGATAGACTTCGCCCGATATAAGAGTTTTCATCACGGAGCACCACATCTCGAATGATATCACAACCTTCCTTTTATTGAAAGCCACTCACCCGTCCGGGCGAATACTTGACTTCTGGCGTTCGAAATTTGATGCCAATCACACCCTCCACTATAAGGGACTCTCCGCCACTTGGCAGGAGGAGCGCTGCTTCATTCGGAACCGACATGGCATCGCATGACATGACCTCGCGCCGCATATGCACACCGACAATACAAAGCCCAGCGGCACGTCCCAGCCTCACCGGAGCAGGAGGACGCCAGTGAAAGACGAACCTTGGCAGCAAGTCAGACAAAGATATCAGGTTTCAGGGTATCCAAGAGCTTGGCAGAAGGGCGAGGCAGGGAGGGCATGGCTTGCTTACCTTCTCACTCATTTACTCACAGTAAAAATTCCAAAAATGGTCCTCATTCTGCCAGTGTTCTTCTTTCAGCAGAAGCTAGTCACGAAGGTTCACGCAGCCTGCCGGCAGCCTGCGGGCCGGGAAGTCAGAAAAGGGGGATGATCCCGGATGCAGCACGGGGAACTAGGCCTGAGGTTAAAGAGCTAGCTTCTGCAAAGCGCGAGGCTGAGTACCATGTAGGTTCGGAAGACATCATTCATGCCTCGTTGAGCCTGACCATCATATGGAAGGGACATGATTGGACCAAGCAGGCAAAATGAACGGGGTTCGCCTCGGCTAGCTCAAAGCCGCGGTCGGCATTTCTTTATCCCAGCAAGGGTAGGGAAAGCGTAGCTGCCGCATACCGCTCGGCTCCGGCTGGCTGCAAGAGCGTGCGTTCTCGCCCGTTGGCGTTCAGCAGACATGATTGCTCGTTGATGCGGGCCCGATGCCACGTTGGTGTATCGGTAGGAGATAGGAGGTAAGAGGTAACCATAGCTGATGACAGGAGACGGTAAGTGCATCGCTAGTGGCGCGAAGCCGCAGCTCACTATTGTCTTGATGTATGGCAGGTCACCGGGCAGAGGCTATCGTGTGCGACTTCACATCGCTAAGTCTTACTAGACACGTACGCTGAGGTTCGAAGTCGGTACGGGATAGAGCGAGGAAGAATTACGGACTCGATCTGATGTTGTGAGCATGGCGCATGGCACAAGAGAACGGGGCTTGTTGTAGGACGCCCGAATTGAGTTCCAGGTACTGATATTGAACTATTCCGGACCTGCCGCGCCTACTCTCTCGTGATAGCGGTCACAAGACGGTGTCCGGATTTCAACCCCTCTCAACCGATATTATTTACCTTCGGCCGTAACAATCTCGCTCCATATGATTGGTCCCTGATCCCTTCTTTGTTTTTCAAGCCCTTGTTTCGGACCTCCGTCGTGTCTCACTTCATTGCAGGTCACCACTATATTTTCCTTTTCGGTTTCTTGCCTTGGTACTATTGAAAACGCGCTTGGAGATTTGTAATAGGCGTAACAGGAGGATAAAGGCTCCAAAATTCGACTAGAGCAAGCCTCTGGTAACAGGTAACATGGACATTGGTACGGCTCCGCACTCCCCAAGGTTTTCACCGCTATCACTGATCCCTGGTGCTGAAGGATGGTTTAGAGCCATTGAACCAAAGTGGATATTGATGTTATAGGACGGATAATTATTCTGGTACATAAATCAACCCACCAGTGCAGGTTACGGCGTAAGGTTCAGGTCTCCAGCTGGTCCAGATCCAGGGGTTTGGATTGGCTGGGGCGTATGATACCCAATTAGACGAGCTGATACATCTGTGGCCTATTTCACTATCCTCATTTCGGAATGCTGGCCCGAGAAAATTGTCGTTATATTTTAATACGCGAGAACTCTGGACAAGGTCTCATATATTGACAGCTAACAGAGTTGCACATCAGTATATCGGATCCGGTGCAATTTGCCGTGCAGATATATTGACGGGAGAAACTCTCGGATTCGGAGCCGAATCGGCTCCGAGACCTACCTTAGGATGGCACCATAATGTCATGGAACACTCTCATGGTGTTACATACCCCTCTCTCGCTAGTAGCACTTAGTGATCTTTCACTTACCTTTTTGTTTTATGTCGCCCATGTCTCGAGCCTCAACCCATGTGTATGCTGATGCTAATGCTATGTTGCTGTCGGCCTCATACTTGGCATGATGCAAGATCCTACACAGAGCCTAGACCGAGAAACCCTAATGAGAAGAGGTGATGGGAATGTTATTTCCTGCTTAAACGAGATTGATCGCTACTGGGGGGCTGGACCTGAGTAACGAATGGTGGACAAGGATCTTGGCCATCCTCTGACTTGCAGGTTGTCATTTGTAATCCCTGCTTTCTCTGAGCCCAGGAACCCCAGGGTGAGGTGCTACATACGGCAGGAATATGAATTGACGCTGGCAGACGTCAGCACAAATCTGGGCTTGATGACACGACACAGGCTAGAAAATGCATCGTAAAATGAAATTGAAGCTGTGTTATGCCATTCACGAAAATCTGGAGGTAATTTGTGGGTATCACCGTAATCATTCTGGCCATCTGTAGTGTAAGGTCTCTCTACCTAGGTATAGAAAGTGACTGAGGATAATCAGTCCACACATGGGATGATTTCCAATGTGTGACCAAATACATATATGTACGCAACGTGGTTCCTTCCAATAGACGCCGGATTCAAAGTGCCATACTGATGAAAGAATTGAATGAGGATAAGCCGATAAACATTGTGCAGTAAATTATCCTGCCTGCAAAGGAGCTATTCGTCCGGCGGTGTCACCGCGACAGGGGATTCTGAATATCAATAGGTGATGTTCTCGAAATGCTTCTCAAACCAAGCCAAAGCCTGATCTTCCGCCTCGACCGCGGCTTTGGGATCGTCATTCTTCACATCGACACGGCAAGCGAAACCGTGTCCGTAGCCATTGTAAATTCGCACCTCGCCTTTCTGGCCATCGGGTTTCGCGAGGACGATCTTCTCCAGCTGTTTGGCCTGATCCGGCTTGATCATGCCATCCAACTCCCCGAGCGCGAAGCTGACCGGCAGCTTGAGTTTCTCGATATCATCAAAGAGCGACAATGCCGAAGGGTGAGCCGTGAACCCGACGTCGGCTAGCGGTTTGCCGTCTACCTTGGCGGTCTCGGCATCGGCGCTTAGGAGCGCTACATGCTTACCACCCCAGCAGTAACCGGTTACGGCTACAGGCAGGTGTGCGGACTCGTTTCGGCGGAGGTCTTCCATGAATTTCTTCACAATGGGATAAGTCTTGCCAAAGCGCACGTTGATTAGCGCTGGGACGGCCACGCTCGCTAATGAGATAGCATGAAGTCTAAAGAAGTGGTAAATCTCATAGTGACACTTTCACAAAGGTTACACTGATAAGATAGGGACATACGGCTTAGCGAGAGTTCCCAGCCATGATCCTGCCGGGTTCATGACTTTCTTCATCGAAGCGATGGCGGAAGTAGGCGCGGCATGGCCTGTGCGTCATGGCATCATCAGCAACCCGTTGTAAGATACACTTTGTAAGCACTAACTTCCTCAGAAGTCGTAAGGTAATCCCGTACCATCCATGAAATCAGGAGCGTAGACTCGGTAGTCCTTCTTCTTAGCGAAACCATCGGCCATCAAGCGGATGTTGACAAAGTCCCAGCCGAAGATGTCGGGAATGAGGACGATAATACCCTTGGGCGCATTTCCGGTTGCCGGCTCGGCGATGTAGACATCGAGTCCGTGTAGCTTCGTCACGGTGCCGGTCGGCTTGCCTTCGTGGATGCCGCCAGTAAAACAGTCGGGACAAGACATGATTCTGAGATTTTTAAGTTCAATTGGATTGATTCGATAAATATTACGAAAGCAAGTGTCGACTTGGCGAAGGGGTCGAAAAGGTGTTATATGTGTAAAGCGTCAACTATATAAACCACCGATGTCAGTTCGCCTGCCGGTGGCACTTGTACTAAAAGAGCTTAGCGGATGTCTTGACGCTAACCACCTTGGTACGGACGTCTTATCTCCGTGGGCCGCAAACCCGCAGTGCCGGACATAGGGGTCGCCAACCCTCCATCCTGAAAAAGGGAAAGAGCACACGGATCATTATAGCAATCATGGTCTGCTATCTTTGGTAATCTTGAGAAATAAAATATGATATTAAACCCCGATGCGACTGGTACATGATAAATCCAATTCAATTGCGGGGCAATGTCGATTGTCCTTCCGGAGAATGAGCAGTCCCGTAGGCTGACGAGGAGCACGTGTCGACTTTCTTTCGGACCTGCAGCGGAAGACTGCTTGTCAGGGTTCCTCACCTTGTAGCAGCATGCCGCAACAAATAATGATACACAATACACACATCACCATAAAAGCCATCACGATTTTTGTCAATAACAATTTTATTCCTTGCAAACCGGAAAAGTTACTATCGTGTCCATGATGAGAGCCCAGCAAAGAATTTCAGAAGCATGCAAATGCCAGATAGTAAGTCATACTCGGTCATAAAACATTACAGTTCCCGTGCCCGTAGCTACCTTAAGCTTTCTCGCCCGCAGGTGCCGTCACACCAGGTGCCGCTGCACCAGTCTCCGCTGCATCTGTAGGAGTCTTCTCCTTGCCAAAGACACGCTCAAGACCCGCGGCCTTGTAAGCGCTTCCTCCGTGCTCATCCTTCTTGAGCTGCTTCAAGCGCTGCGCTTCAGTGTGGATGTCTTGCACCTGGCGCTGGCCATCCGTGTAGAACTTGACAAGCTTCTGACCGGTAGGCGTGTTCGTAGCCTTCTCGAAGTAGGAACTGAGCCCACTGAACAAGCTATTGGCACGGTTGGTGATGCCGTAAGACTGGTCGGCCGCCTTGGCACGATCCGTGGCGTGGTACTTCTGGTCGAGGTTGTTCAAGGTGGTCATGAAGCGGTTGGACACGTCGTGCTTCTTGTCAAGCTGGATGGCACGCTCGATAGCAACATCACCGATGACGTAACCGTGAGCAAGGTACTCGGCTAAGATGCGGCTTCGGGGTTTCTCTTCTTGCGTGATCTCGTCCGTGTCGCGCTCAGCATTGGTGGTGGATGCATGGCCGTCATCAGCGTCGCCATCGGCAGAAGTGACTGAGATCTGTGAGGTGCCCAGCTGGGTGTTATTGAGAAGCTGAGCAGTCTTCGCGGCCGTCTCCTTCTCGAAGACTACAGTAGCATCTTGGGTGCCGTCGGCAGCTGGGGTAACCTTGATATCCGTGATCTTGCCGCTATCGAAACCGCACGTGTCAATAAGGAAAAACCTACGGTTCGGTTGCGAATACTACTTACCAGAAGCTGAAGAACTCCTTAACCTTCTCCTCGGTAGTCTCAGCAGAGATGTTCTTGACGTGAACTTCGTTGGTAGCCATTGCAAATGTGGGGTAGAAGTGGCTGTCGAAGGTGGTATGTAATGCGACAACAGCAGTTTGCAGTAGGTAAAGGCTTCAATTCTAGTGAAGGCAGTGAATATCAGAGTGTTGGCCGGTTGAATGAAGTAAGAATGACAAGTGTGGAAGCTTGGAATTGATCGCGTCACGGATTACTTATTGAGCTGGTAACCAATGTAGTGCACGCGTTCCGCCCTCATTCCAGGGCAAGCACCTGACGCTGCCCCTCTTCATATCCGTGACTGCCTATGACGAGTGGCAGCCGCCCTACGTCATAGGTGGCGGTCTAGAACACGAGACTAGGAACCTCGTACGTGGCTCCTGTGGCGCAGCGACCCAAAACATTCCAATAGGTAGCCTCCAGCTGGAGGTTCCCGTCCCGAGGTCAGGCACCAGCCACTGTGTTGAGGCGGGAATTAGGTATCACATGCAAATTGTTGGAAGCTTGAAAATTTAATAATTTTCTACATTATTGAAAGCCACAGTATATGGTCAAGAAGGGAGATATAGGTAGATTTCCTTCTCCTGTTTCAGTAAGAATATACAGGTTTACCCCTGAAATAAAGGCATACTCCCCACAGCATCTTTACCTCCGACAGCCCTAAAGTACCGTATTTATCGATTTCCAGAATAACCATAAAATATTAAATTTTTATAATAAATCGACAAAATTCTTTTAAAAAATCAGATATCGAGTTTAAAAAAAAAAAAAAAAAAAAAAAAAAAAAAAAAAAAAAAAAAAAAACTAGACCTTTTTTTGGTCGTGGGTTCTCGTAGAATAGATTAATTTTTCTGGCCAGGCAGAACAAAACCGTTGTAGTTCTCCACTGCGGAAAGTGCCATTATTTCAGGGATAAACCTACCTATGTATATGAAGAGATAACTGAGTTGGTTTTGATCAACGGCAAGTGCATAGGTTTTCATTCAACTCTTTCACGTTCCAAGAAGTTCAGAGCCTATGAACTCGATCATCTTCAATCTGTTGGTGTCGATGTTGAAGTGTGTATTGAAATGTTTTCTGAAGATATTAGCCTACGGTTATTACCACGTAGTACGCATACCTCTGTATCTGCACGTATGTACCTATGCTGCAGTGAGAAGGATGAAACCAAAATTCCAAGTAGGAGGTATTAACAATCTTACCTCAGGGCGCGGCGGGTAATCTGGGTAATTATTACTGTGAGGGTCACAAGGGCGTCACGGAGCTATGTTCTTTGGCGAAATTAATGTTAAGGATTTCTATCTCTATGCCAAGAACAGTCTCTAGGCTAAACGGGGCGGTCGCGATCATTTACCTTACGATTTCAATTGCCATATATCATGTCAGCATCTGGTACCTGGGAGGAGGCGCAACACATCTGCGGTAAAGATCCAGATTTCTTAAAGCGCAATATGTGGAATGCTGTCGAACGAGTCGCAGAACTCGAGTGGACGGCTAAGGTGCAGATCATGCACCCGGATCACGCGAACCCAGAGGGAATGGGACTTGATCCCTTCGATGTGGCTAAAGTCTGGCCAAGAGACCAATTTCCGAAGAAGGGGTTCGGAAGGATCGTTCTCACCGATAACCCGAGAAGTTAGAACTATCACCGTGATGTTGAGCAGGCGGCACTCTGCCGGGAGCATGATTCCTGGCGTTGAAGATTCGTCAGATCCGCTGTTGCAGTTTCGCATGTTCTTCTATTGGGACGCTCAGTATCACCACTTGGGTGTCCATTTGCACCAAGTTCCCCGTGAACTGCCCCCTCGTGTCCAAGGCGTTTGCCACTCTCAATTTTGATGGCGAGTCAAGATCCGACGCGAATCACAATGGTTACACTCATTATGCTCCGAACTCGTTCACCGGAAAGTTCCGACCAGACCTGGCTGAAGTTGCGTACGCGGTGAATGACAATATTGTTAGCCGCGAGAGCCACTACTGGCATGAGGGAAAACAGAATGAGTGCCATGAGGCCTCCCAGATCTAGAATACGGTATTGTCAGAGGAGCAGAGAAAGAACACATGCTACAATATTGCTGTGTATTTGAAGATGGTGTCGCATCCTATCATCGTGGTCAGTTCCTTTGCTTATCAATAGCTTATCACTGTAAAACCTAACGACCCGGACAGAAAAAATATCTCGCTCAGGTATTCAACATTGCGCCCGAGTAGACGATGGGTATCCTCGCGTTCATGGATAAACCGAAGCCCAGGCTGGACGAGATCAAAGATCTAGCAAAGAATGCGGTCACTTGGGGGAAGGCCAAGAAGTTCGTGCCTACTCATGGAGAAGAATTAGTTGAATTTAGCCCATCACAGGCCGTTTATGCCGATCTGAGTCTTAATGATCGTCACAAGTACTGGCTAGCATTGTACAGCATACAGATATAAACTGTGGGTGGTTGTTCACGTGTGTCGGTGCGGATTGGGTAAGCCATGGTAAACTTACAGTAGATATATAGCTTCTAGAAGTTATTCAAATCTATCCTAGTACAATCCTATCCTACCATGGCAACATCACTTGGCTGGAATTTCTCGTTCCAAATACTGCCACAGCCACGACTCTCCTTGCACAGCACACAATGTTGAGCTGTCAAAGAGCGAGCCTCAACAAATCTCTTCGATGCGCTCTACTGTAACAGGCGGATGTGAAATTATTTTTTTTTGTTAATACTGTGTGGCTTACAGTAAGGTTACTGCCGATAAATGTCGAACGGTTCGTAATTAGCAAGAAATGATGGGCAGAGCAGTACCGGTTTGCTGAGTTTAATCTTGTCGCTTTCCTCGTGGTATATACTTAATTAATCCTAGATCATAAAATACGGATATTCACCTATAAACTCCGTATCCAGTCGATGTCTATTTTGTTCTTTTTGATGTTAGAGTGCGCCTTTGAGCAGTTTGCAAGCGGCGTGATCCAACTTACTTGATAATAGACGATATTTCTAGCCGCCTCACTTAGTAATAACTAGCAAGATTAGCGAAACTCAGTTTCGAACACGACTTATAGACTAGAGGTTTTTTGGGCCGCGGAATTTAAAAGTGGAAGAGTCCCAAGTCTGTTGCACAACAATGCGAGCAGCATTACAGACATCTCCTCCCATTTAGAGTCAAGAGCACCACAGCGTCCAAACCAACTACTTAACTCAACTCATCAACGCATACAGATATGGTACTATTTAATCCCATCACGTTTTTCATCATGCTGGCGACCGCAATCAACGTCAGCGGCTTTGCTATTCCCTCAAGAAAGCTGATTGATACAGACTCAACTGTGTCAAGTCTCTCGGTGCAATCAACGCAGGCAACCGGCGAAAAAGAATGCCATGCAGCATACGTCGACTCAAAATTCAGCACCTACAGTTTGGCATGTGCATGCACTCTTGCCAGAAAACTCAGCAGGGCTCTGACTCTCCTCTACCCGAGACCCAGATCCAGCCAGCCCAGAGGGGGACCGAGTCCCGCTTCGCCAATGATACTCTTGCGAGTAGCGCTTGCACTGGCTGGTGTCAGGCGATGGGTACGTGGAATTGGGATATCTGGTATTCATTTTGGGGGAAAAAGACCTGGGAGGAGTAATTTGCCTGAACCAGCCGCTCAAAAGTTGCGGTAACAGCATTTGACCATTTCAGTCGAACTCCTCAATCTACTGAACAAACTCCACCCTGTCTCGTATCCAGTCAGCCTGGGACAAGCTCAGGCATCTATCACGATAGACAACACCTCCGCAAATAAACCATGGTCTTTCGTATAGTGTTTCTGTATTTCTTAGTATTCTCAGAAGTCTGCCCGCATAGGTTCGAGTAGCTGCTAAGTCGTGGAAAGCTCAGTAGACTGGCATAATCTTTGTAGTCACGGGATGACTAGTCGTAACTCGTGGCCCTCTTCTTCTTCTTCTTCTTCTTCTTCTTCTTCTTCTTCTTCTTCTTCTTCTTCTTCTTCTTCTTCTTCTTCTTCTTCTTCTTCTTCTCCTCCCTCCGCCATTGAAAGAGCGGATCTTTACGGATATTTCCTTCCAGTGTGGGGAGTTCTTGGCAGTTTTACCCATCCGTATCGCAATTAATCGAAATTGTCCTCTTCCTCTTCGCTTTTGATACTCTTGAAGGAAGGGAGATTAACACAATGTGATGGACTTTTTGAAGCCTCTGAGGAGCATGTTATAATAATAGGCATGTTTACCTCGCAACTGTCCTAGAGTGCGTGTATAAGTATCTAGGTAGACAGACACGGTACTTGTAGGTCTAGGATGGGACGAGAACTTATCAGGTAAAACGTCAGGGCTTCATGCGGAGCCGGCAGGGGAAGATACTTGTGATCCATCTGGGTACGCTGAATTCTCGCTATGAGGGGGAAGTAAACCGGGGTCGTGTTCATTGCGCAGGTACGATCCTAACTGGTACAGAGGCTCAAACT
This sequence comes from Xylariaceae sp. FL0255, assembly GCA_022578795.1. Lineage (NCBI taxonomy): Eukaryota > Fungi > Ascomycota > Sordariomycetes > Xylariales > Xylariaceae > Xylariaceae sp. FL0255. The sequence goes on along the minus strand of MU388960.1, from coordinate 46,815 downwards.
ATGGTCAGGCGAGTAGGCGACTGCGAAGGACATGTACCTTGAGGTTTTCCACCGGTACCACCTAAACGTGATCGTACAAGGCTGATGCCGGGTTAAGTTTTTCACGCTTGCTTGTATCAATATATCGACTTGTCTAGAATGATCTGAAAGACACTTTCATGTGGCACACCACAACATGCCGGTGCTCGATATTTACCAACTCTGTATCATCGTGAATTTCAAGTGAGGCACTGGCCTTGTCATCGGTATATGGTCACTACCTAGTTTAATTTCAATGATGCCGACGGAACGAAATGTGTATGACTCCAGAGTGTAGATAAATTAGGCACTAAATTTCCAAAATTTACCCTCCTTGTCTGGAATGGGAACAAGAGCAAAGTACCGGGCCATGCTCTTGTTACTGTTAGAGTCGAAAACAACAAACATGGTCCACGACAGAAGGGCAATATATCTCAGTGACCCATCTAGTAAGGCACCTTGGAAACAGCTTTCGTGGCATTCTGATCCAGATCGGCCTAGCTCTTTAATGATAATGTCGGCCACCTTCTCGCCTTTTGGGGAATCAGACTCGAAAACACTTCGGACTAGTTATTTTAAAGTACGATATTCGAGGTAATTCAAGCGCGAAAGCCGTCCCGCGAGACTTACAAATAAGCTTAAGAATAAAGCGAGATTTGAGTGTGAGTGACGGCTAACTTCTTACTTGGGCTTGCCGTCTTCTCTTTACATCTTCTATTATACTATATAGTCATAGATCCCTAAGGCAGAGACAATATGACTAGCCCCGTTTAATGCCTGTTCACATTTTCGATAATATAACATTCAGTATTCGTTAATCACAACCATGAAAAGTTAAAATTATGTTGCATGCCAACCTTTAGCACCTTCACTTTCTGTTCCTCAGTCCTCTTTTCAATGTTTAAATTGGAAAACTGGACAGCCATTCGCTGATGTTTGCAAGACCTCAACCTTTTCGTTTGAAACAGTGAAAAGATGTCCCTGTGGCACCTGATCCCAATATATCTTCTCATCATACTCCCAATACCAATTTATCAATATTGGTACGGATCAGCAAAAAAAATTATTGAATCTAGAATCGGTAGAGGTTTAGAGGAAACCTTCTTTTCCAACGGGCAACTCGACTAACCTGATCCTAAAACTGCGCTTCAAAAGTGCGTAGCCAATGGTTGCAGCCCTGCCATGTTCAACATCCTGAGGCCCGAATGATAGTAGTAATCCTGACATCAGTAATAAATTGGCTGTCAAATGTACTTAATGTAAACAAATAAAAGAAGAAATCTGCCTGTCTTTCGAGTACCAAAGCTCAAGAGAACTTCAGTGGTCTCAGACTTGAGATAGACTGGAAAATTGGCTTTGTTCACGGATATATTGTGCTCCCCGTCTCTGAGGGCACATGAATGTTCCGGAAACAAAGAAAGTCCCGAGGAGACTCAATGTGTTTCCGGCGTAGTGTTGCAGACAAGTGTCTAAGTGATGGCACGGCAGCCTTCCTTATTTGACATTGTAGAATCTAGGAATGGAGTCTTTCATGCCCAGTCCATTTGCCGTGGAGACAAGTTTGGGCTGAGTATCTTCCAAAGATACCAGATAGTCCTTGTATCTCCAGACCTCATGTTACTTTCATTCATTTTTTAATCTATTATCCCTCCGTCCCTCCTCTAAGGTGGGTAGATAGGATCGCACCGTGTAGTTACGGAACATATCCCGTCTTCGCTAACAGGATCAGATACAGCTCTTTCTTCTTCCTTGTTTTCCGGCATTGACCGGTCTTCCCGCTGGTGCCTTTCTAGAGCATAATCATTGTTTTTCCATCGCGGGATGATGAGGATCGACAGAAATTTGGCTGGTTGTGAGTGAGCAGTAGACAGGCAAACCCATCACCATGCCATACTCGCCAGGTCCTGCTAGGTGATCCTCAGGCCATGATCCCAACTACCCCAAGCTGCCATTCAACACCAAGTATCAAGACCTTTAGAAATCCTGGTCCCCACTTCCACTAACGATAACATTATTAACCTTAAGCACCATGCGACAAAGCTGGGTAGCCAGCATCAGCTGCTGCTTCTTGCCAATGAGCGGATCAATAACAAAAGCCTCCTTCATGTCATTGCTCCCCTTGTTCATGCAATCGACGCCCAATCTGCCCCTAGCTTTGTCATTACCAGCATTGACCTGTTGCGACTTGACCTGGGCGAGCGTAGCAATGGGATTGAGACCAGAATTCTCGGCAAGCGCCATGGGGACCGCGTCGAGAGCCTCGGCGAAAGCGCGCATGGCGTATTGTTCCAGTCCCGGAGTCTTGACGGCGGCGTCCTCGACGGCTAGAGAGCAGGCTATTTCGGCTGCGCCGCCACCGTAGACAACGCGGTTGTCGCGGACTAGGTTGCGGACTACGCAGAGGGCGTCATGGAGGGAACGCTTAGCCTCATCTATGATCTATTTTTGATGTCAGTATTACAAAGTAGAAGTTGATATTTAGTAGTAAGGATAGTGACGAGGGTGTCAAAATAACTTACCATCTTATTACTCCCCCGAACAAAAACCGTAACAGCCCGGGTATTAGCGCACTCCTCAATTACCAGCATCTTCTCCCTCGTAGTGCCAAACTCCATCTCCCGCACCAGCCCCGCCTTGCCCAACTTCTCAGGCCGCAAGTCCTCAAACCGGGGGACTATTCTTCCATTCGTCGCGATGGCAATCAACTCGATCTCGGGCCCACCAACCCACCGGACAGCAGGGAGTTCGTTCTGTAGGAGCAAGTGATTGGCCTCGTCGTCAAAACCCCACTGGCAGATGGCGAGGTTGGCGCCAGCATCCTTGATCTGCTGGATCATCTCGATGAATTTCTCGCGCTCGTAGCTCTGGAGTTTCTTGTACTCGTCGACGCTGCTGATATCGAGCTTATGCTTCGTCTTGGGCTTGGGGGGTTCAAAGGCGCATGTCAAAATAGCGATCTTGGCGTCGCGCACCTCGGAGGGCATCTGGGGATGAGAAAAGTCCTTGTCGACGATGACGCCCTTGACTAAGATAGTATCCTCGAGTGAGCCGCCGACCTTCCCGTCCACGTTGATGAGGTCGAAGTTGACGTCCTTGCGCTCGAGGTCGGCGACGGATAAAACGGCGTCGACGGCGATTTTGGCAAATTGGTCGTGCGCTTTGGAGACGATCTTGCTCCCAAGAGAGGTGCGGGCTACTTTGGTGAGGTTGGCGGTGTCGGACTTGCTGAACTCGATGACGTCGGATATACGATCGAGCTCGGCGACGGCAATATCGCAGGCCTGGTCGTAGCCGTCGGCGATTCTAATGGGGTGGATTCCCTTATCGACCAACTCGGCGGCCTGCTCCAATAACGCTCCAGCAAGCACTACCACACCCGTAGTTCCATCGCCGATCTCGTCGTCTTGGGACTTAGATAGCTCTACCAACAACTTGGCGACGTGGTTGGAGATCTCCATCTGTTGCAGGATGGTGGCGCCATCATTGGTGACGGTGATGTCGCCGTCGGGAGAGATGAGGATCTTGTCGAGGCCGCGTGGGCCGAGGGAGGTCTTGACGATATTGGCGACGGTGCGGGCGGCGAGGATGTGGGATTTTACGGCTTCGTTGCCGAATTGGCGCTTCTTTTTGCCTTGGCTGTGGGAGACGGACACATAAGGTTAGTCCAGGTATGTAGGTACAAGGGGACAGAGGGAGGTAAACATATAGGACAGAAGAGTAGGGATCGAAGGTACAGAGGGTGACATACTCTCTCACAATGATGAACGGCCGCCCTTGCTCATCTTTCATAACATGTGCTGTTGCGATGCAGTCCCGGTCAGATATATGATACGCTTTCGGTCGATGAAATAGGTGAATATAGCTTCTCGGAACATACCATTCGACAAATCCAAGTCTATAGTGTTCCAAAATCATCAGTCAGTACCATGCTCAACGACAACAGCAGTAACAAACATAGCTTCCTTCAAGGAAGGCGGGGCAGAAAAGAAGGAGGGACAGATCGTACTCATCGCCATCTTTGTCGGTCTGTAGTGGCTCTTTCGAGCTTCGCCGCAAATAATGTCAACTACAAAAGAAGGTGCTTTGTATTTTCGGAGGTGAAGAGTGTCGGTAGTATGTGAAGGTTGTTCAAAGTGTTTGCCTGTATGTAGTAGTGTGTATTATTTACTTGGTGTGTTGTTTCTTCTCCAAAATGGAAAATTCTAAATTCTGAACTCCAGTTGTAAAGGCCCCCACCATGTAACTCCAGCTTAGGTAGGCCTCATCACCGCTTATCATATGCCCGATAAGATATACATGGACCTGCTGCACTTAAGATGCCGGGTAGGAACTGTGACAATTAGGGGTTTATCTTCATCCTTCTATGGAGTATAACTATGACGAGTACCTGAACTCTCTTATCTTTCTTCGTTTCATTTTCTCTCTTCACTCAAACTGGCGACAAAAAAAAGAATATTCGAAGGCTTCTAATCCGTATAGTTAGTTGTACATTACTATCTCATTGTAGACATCAAATTAACTCGCCAAGCAAAGCGCCGCCGCTCATAAAGAGTTACCTAGACAGATAGAATGCAGCTGACCTACATCCTATCGGCCTCCTATCCGACCAAAAACTCCATGACAATACAAACAACAAAAGACGGGTATTATCAGTACAGCAAGCCATTTCTCGACATCAACCAGACTGCTGCTTCATGCACTTCTCGATCTGCATCTTGTAATGATCCCGAAGCGCCCTCCTGTTGACCTTCTGCGTCGCCGTTACGAGGCCCTGTAATATATGTCAGCTTATCGTTCTACTCACTGTCCATGGCGAAAGAAAAGGAAACAATGTCAGTCGGAAGGCAACAAGGAAAATACTCACACTGGCAGGAGTCCACTCCTCATCTACAACAACCACACCAGCAACCATCTCTAGCCCACTCAATCCAGCCTTCTTGCCCACCGCCACCAGATCCTTCAACACGGCGTCCTTGACCTTCTTATCTTCATGCATAGCGGCACCGTCCACCCTAAGACTCTTCGCCAGCTCAGAAAGCGGCTTTTCATTGGGCGAAATTACCGCAATAGCTTTAGGTTGTGAACTATCACCGTGGATCATGAGATTGTTCACATACGCGCTGCCACGGTATATAGCCTCGAGTTTCTCGAGCGCAATATATTCTCCACCCTGCAACTTGACGAGGTTCTTCACGCGGTCGATGACTTTGACGTGCCCAACAGAATCAATCTCGCCAATGTCACCGGTCCGGAACCACCCGTCCTCGGTATATGCCTTGGCCGTCTCCTCGGGGTTCTTGTAGTACTCCTTCGCTACCGGAAGACCGCGCAACAGGATTTCGCCCTGCGGCGGCGTGGAATCCGCCTTGTACCCGATGTCCGGTATGCTTACGAGCTTAAGCTCTAGCGACGGCGGGACGGGCCCTATGGCGTTCGGCGTCCATTGCAAAGGACAGCCCAGCGCGCCGTTCGCACAAGTCTCCGTTAGACCGTACCCTGTCACCATGGGAGCCAATACCATACTGACAAAGTGCAGCGTGCCGTCGGAAATCCCACTTCCGCCATTGAAAAGAAACCGGACCTTGCCGCCCGTCAGGTGGCGGACCTTGTTGAATACTAACGAGTCGAGAAGGAAGCTTCCCGGTAAGCCCCGAGAAACGAGTAGGGACTTGAGGTTGTACGCGCCCCAGAAGAGGTTCTTGGTAATAGCACTACCCGAGTTGACACGGGACTCGATACCCTTCCTGATTGTTTCCCAGATCTGCGGCACACCGACCATGACCGTAGGCGCCAGTTCGCGCATATCTCCCGCACAGTTGCGTGTCGAGGTATCGGACAATGTTCGCGGGGAGCCATAGCCTAAGGTGGCGCCGATGAATATGACAATGTTCTCTACTGCCATCTCCAAAATGTGCGCTAGAGGCAAGTATGCCAGCACAACCTCATTGGAACTGATCGTCTCGGCAATAACCCCCCACAGCCCCGTGATCGCAGCCACGAGATTCTCATGCGAGATGGCCACGCCCTTGGGCGTCCCCGATGAGCCCGATGTGTACATAATGCAGCACAGATCCTCCGGCTTGGGCGGGACAGCCTCAACGGGATTCTCAGCGCCTAACTTGACCAACTCCGAGTATGACAAGATGGTAAGCTCCTCATGCTTCGCCTTGAAGTCCGCCAGCTCTTGGTCCGTAATGGGAATGTTCGTATCGTCATTATAGATCAGAAACTTGACACTCGGGGCATTCTTCAAGGGTTTGCTAGCGGTTTTAAGCAAGTGCGGATCCGTGTACATGGCCTTCGCCTCGGTCTGCGTGAGCGAGTACTCGACAGCGTCTGGACCTAGAGTATCGTATGCCGTCGCGATGGTGATAGACTGCGAAGCGCATCCGTGCGACATACACAGCCAATTTGCACTCGTCGACGCAAAGATATGCACCTTATCACCCGTTTCAAACCCCAGCTTCTTCAGTCCCGCGCCAACATTCAAAGCGCGGGTCTCGTACTCCTTGTACGTGAGGAACTTATACGGGCTCAGCTCAAAGTAAGTCCATTGTTTCTCGACCGTAGACTTGACGCCATCGACAACTTTGGGGATTTTCTTGGTCTCGACATGCGTTTTTACGAGGGATCGCGACCCGATGGCGGGTTTGGAGGGGTTGGTCTTGGCGGAGGTGGTGAAGATGTCGTAGATGGTCGTTATGGAGGGGGACGGTCGGGTGATGAGACCGTCTTTGGCTTTGATGTGTCGGTAGGGTTTCGTCTCGCCGGGAATTGAAGGTACGGATTTGTCCTGGACCATGAAAGGGGGCTTTTGCACCATGTGTAGAGGCAGCACGCCCTCCTTTTGCGTTGCAAGGTCTGGCATTTTGCTGGGGGTTGGAGAAAAGATTTGGAGGTTGAGGAAGCAACTCAGGAACAGGAAAAGTAGAGAAATATTGGTAAGACGGGTCAGAAAAAATAGTCTGGATTCGATATCTGCTGCCAGTTCTCTGAGTTGCTGAGCTCTAAGATGGAGAGGGAGTTCTGTCGAAAATGCAAGGCACCAGCCGAGTGATGCTGCAAGGAACAAGCTTCAAGTCTGAGGTGGGTTGGTTGACAGGCAAACTCGGTGTGCCTAGGTACATGTAGGTAGGTACTCGTCTCGTGCAGGCTCCGCCGACAGACAACCGACTCGGAGGAAATCCCAGCTATGTGGGAGGTGGGGACCTGATTGAGTCGCTAGTGCTCCCTTAGCACCCTGTCTGCTGGGAATGTGTACGTCACCCGCCTCGACAAAATTACAATGACTTTTGCAGATACAGATGGCGGAGAACGGGAATATGAAACGGAAGAAACAGGCTAGAAATAAGAGAAATAGAAGGGAGATGGTACGGACTCTTCGGACGGACCGGAGCTGAAGAACCCTGGCGCCTGGATGACAGAGCTCAGGCAAGAGCTGGAGAAATTGAACACGAGAGAGAGAGAGAGAGACAGAGAGAGAGAGAGAGCCCACCACAACGTCAGCGGGGCGCAGAGGTGGGCATGTGCCTTAGATCTTTAAACTTTAAAAACCCCCAACCCCCCAAAATCCGAAGACATAATCACCGCCATCAAAAAAACGCCACTCTGCTTTAGTTTCCACCTCGGCATCTGGGAAAGTGGCTTGGAATTACCTACAACAATGAAATGAACATCCCAACAGTGAAAAAAAAAAATCCCCCAAAAATCATGAGATTTCATATTGCATCCCTAAAAAGGAGAATGCATACGGAGTAGGTAGGCAAAAGAAACACAGCAGAAACTACTATTTTTTTTTTTTTTTGGAATTTTAATTCCTCAAGTAAGGGCAGAAACAAAAGTTTTGCACAGCATTAAACATTTGCTCTCGATATCGGGATTGGGTGGGCATAGTGTAACTACAAACAAGGAAAAACATATTCAATAGCACGTGAGACAACATTCCCTCCAATTTTTCTGATACTCGGGAAATACTAGGTATTTCACAAAGGGTATCCAGTTCGTTATATCACGCATCTCTCAACAATAGGCAGGTACGTGGTATCTAGGTACCTAGGCATTTGAACAAATCGAAGAAGGAATTTATCCCATTCCATCCCCATCATGATCTTCTTCTTCTTCTTCTTCTTCCAGCCAGCCCGTACTTGAATACGGATAACATTGGGTTCCTATATATCTCTAGGGAGAGGTGCCTTCACACAAGTGTATACCAGACGTATATCAAAGGGATTGTAACAGAGTATATAAAGATTCCGTACAGTCCCCTGGGCCCCTTTAAGGACCTCATTTCCCACCAACCCCAGTCGACACAACATCTATCCGCCGATAATACAGCTGCGTCGGATCTCCGGGGAACTTGCTCAAATCCACCCTTTCCCTCTTGATCCCATTAAAGTGATGCACGGCATCATCGTTAATAACCCACCACCGGTCCTTAACAGCTCCATAATTGACATACGCCATATAATGCCCCGAATTCGGGTTCGGGCCAGCATGCGTCACGACACCGTAAAGCTGGTAACGCGTTGGCACGTTAAACCCGCTGCCCGCTTCCGTGCCGATGCCCAATTTGCGCTCGATTTCCGCTCGGTCGGGACCGGGCAGCGCGAAGGACGTTAGGTCTAACATGACGGGAAACTGGACGTGGTTGGTATTCTTGGACGGTTGCCCCGTGTTCCTATCCAACTGGACCCGCAACAACGGAGGTAGGCGGGCAAGCTGGTTCGTCATCCTCTTTTGTTTTGAGTTGCATTTGTCGCAGGTCGCTTCGACCTGTGTTGAGTTGAAAGCTTCTTGGAAAGCTTGTTGAATGTTACTATTGCTATGATCAGGCACCTGCACGCGGAATCCCTCCTGTGTAGGAGCAAGGAATGTCTGATCCCGACATCTCAAACATTCCGTGATTTGCAGTCCTAGTGTATGCCAATGCTTGTGAATGATCGTGTGGGCGTCACGGTTCAACCAGGCATCCGTGACGAAGTCTAAGGGTTGCTTGACATTCAGTCTAACCGGAGTCCTAATCAATGGGATTCGAGTCTCAGCCGAGAGCTGCGCGAACAAGAACAGTATGAGCTCGTCCGAGTCGTGTTGGCTCCTGTCACCAAATTTGATTACTCGGTTCCCATCTCTATATCCAGAATGAATACTTCGAAGGTATTGCTATTTTACTTGTTAGAATATGTTCGACGCACGAAATCATGGGAGAATACTTACCATCAAGGTCGTCATTTCCATCGATGGGAAAAGTCGGCGTGTCAGCCAATGTAGCAGATTTCCCATGATCTTACACATAAGCTGGTTACTGGAAGGATGGGAGAGGGGTGCCTGCGGACGATAGTTGCCTGGCCACTTGGGATCTATTAGCTCATCAACGAACCCCCTCGATGCAGCTAGCATTTGAATGGCCGCATTGCCGTAACACCAATTTCCTGGGTTGTGAAGGCCAGTTGGTCTGTCCCGTCCGCCCGCAGTGGCCATCATACCCAAGCCGGCCTGTGTAGGTTGCTCATCGGTCGATTCTAAACCACTATATGTTGTCCTGGCCTTTGAGGGCTTGGGACGAACAGGGGGGGTGGCTTCGATGTCCTTGAGGAATTCCTCGCCTGATGTCCTCTCAGAGACCATAGACTCAGGCTCGGCTTTAATGCTAGGGAACCGCTTCATAAACTCTTCCGGTGTTCTGGCGTAACTAAGAAGTCCGGTCTTATCTCTCCCAATAATGGCCTCGAAGTTGTTGGTCTCATCTGGTTTCAAGGCGCGGTGCCTTAAGCGCTGCAGCGTACGAGCAGAAGGTCCACTATTGTTCTTTGCAACCGACTGCGTGCTTGATGTCGCTAGTGATTGCTCACCCATCTTGTTGATCCACGCATCCAACCCGCCTACCAGAAGCTTTGGTGAATGCTTGAGAGGAATATCACTGTAATGGGACAAGGCCTGCTGAAGATTGTACAGAACCTTTTCCTCTGCATTGCCAGACTTTCTTGTCGGGATGGAATCAGAGCTCTGGTCGTAGAAGACAACCATGTCAGCCTGATCACGTTCTTCTAACGCTATCTTCTCTTTCGTAGTTGCGAGAATCATGCTGTCGACTATTTCATCGGCGGATATGTCATCCCGCGAAAGAATTGTAGGGTCAACGCAAATGGTGTGCTGAGACATGATGTGGCCGTCATCGTAAGCTTGTCGGTCGCGAACGTCGATGAGGAGTATCCTCAAGTTGGATTCACCGTATCCCATACAACGCACGAGCTCAGTCACTGAGATAACATCTCCCCTGGGGACTCGGATCTTAGCCGATGAAGGGGTTCTCGGCATATCGCCATAGGTGTGAGCAGCCGCAAACTGTTCTGTCATGATGCTCTCCATGGATATTCGTGGCGAGCTACTGGGGATGGAGACGGCAGAATTGGTCCTGCTGAACATGCCACGTGGAGTGCTGGAGGGAAGATTGGCCAGCTCGCTGGTCACGGTGCCTCTTGCAGGGCTATATATAGCATCGGGGATCTTGGGCATGCTCGGGACGGTAGTATTTAGAGAAGTAGTGTTTCGCGTGCCGTCGGGCTTTGGTAGGGAGTCGAGCGAATGGCGGGTTTGGGATTCTTGGGGGTTGCGAAGTTTGGCAAATCTGGCGGTAAGATCTGGTACGGCTGTACCGGACGATGGAGTGATAGGATTGCCGTGAAGAGCTTGAGGCTTGGAGTGGACAGCAGGTTTTGCTCTTCGGGCCTCGCCCGAGTCACGATGGCCGTTTTGATTGGAACCACTACTGGAGCTCGGGCGGCTTGAGGGCAGGCCTGAGGGAACACTGGGTAGGTTTGCGATCAGGTCTGAACTCCTGGTAGAGCGAACACCGCTTCTCAAATTATCCTCTTTTATCTGTTCCTTGACCTGGTCGAAAGTAGCTCCATTAGCGGTGATCTTAGTCTTCAGAGCATGGTAGAGACGACCCAGGTCTCCACGATCCGACTTGAGCGAGGGGTAATCCTTATGTTTCGGGACCTTGTCGACGGCAATGGTGAATGCCTTGATGTACTCCTGCAGAGCCAGATCTGGGCGGTCGAAGCTGTTGAATGTGATAGCCTGTCGCATATGGGCATCGCCAGCCTCGAGGACCTTGTGCAGGGGCGTGTGAGGGTCGATATCGACGGTGACGCAGAGGATGTCGTCGATGTGGCGAAAAGGGTTCTTCCTCGGCCCACCAGCCCCGGGCTTTGCCGTGAAGGAGGTCATTTTGGAGGAGGTGCTGGTTGGGGCGACTGTAGCAGTCCCGGTAGAAGCAACAGGACTCATGACGAGGGAAGATAGCAAAGGGTTATCATGACGGAGGGCGGTCGCAGTAGCGATACTAGGCGGGCGTCGACCAGGGTGAGAACTTCTTTATGTAGGGTATTGGTGGCTGTAGTGTCGAGGACGGCGTGTCATTCTTTGAAGGAGAGCGACTGGGAACGGCGGGATCCGCGAACGGTGATGGCTATGTCTCAAAAAGACGTCTGCAAACAAAGGGTCTCTAGGGGTATAAAGGTGGGGATGACCTGGCAGACGTTTGCAAATGGGGAGAGAGGGATCATCTGGATCATCAAGATATATAATAATGGCATGGAGGGAAATAAGTATGAGAGTTGAAGAATGGACTGAATCAATGGGATGACGGTCTCCAGATTACATAACGTCTGTCGCCTACCGATTTATTAGTAGTCAATTCCACATAGTGTGGGGTTAAAGACAGCAACACCTAAAACATGCCGCCGCGTCTGTTGAGGATGCAGCTCTTTTTAAGACGATACCTTTATGTCCAGTTAGAGTAGACTCCATACTTACTATAGTTTCTTTAGCTGCATCTCAAGACAGTAGAAGGCTAGGTTCTGATTCAATAGACTCAAAATAAACACGTAACATCTAATATTTGAATTAAGAGATACTGGAGATCAAAGAAGAGAGGTCGCGGCCTGGATGACGCAAGCCGGCGTGTCGGTGTTTTATCTGGTAGTAATTCCGCCTCAACTCAGGCAGTGACATAAATCCAGGGTGTCGTGTCGCCTTCCCGGAATATCTGCCTGAAGTACTTCTGGGTCGGGTCCATGAGTAAATAATGTTTCTTGTACTGACCAAAGAATCAAGTTGACACAGGTCAGATAATTCAAATGAATTGTGGTTTTGAAGTCTAGTTATATATTCCTTCAAGTCTATTTTATGTGTAAGTGAGAGGTCATGATCAACCGTTTAATGAATAAAGTGCCATTGATGATTGTACTTTCAAGACTTCATAGCGGGCCACAGGCAGCATTGAAGTCTCCACTTCTGTACGACGACTATTGACTGAGCTCCGGGTCTAGGTCCAACCAACAGCTTAGCTCCTGGTCATTGACGGGCCGACATCATGCTTCTGCCTTCTACATCAATTCCATCCATAATCCATAATCCATCCATACACGCTCTACATCAAACCAGCCTGAGCACCATCTCCGATACACACCAACATTTCTTGATACAGCGCGATATCTATGATCATTTAGCACGAGCCTGTTCTCGTATACCCCTCTTCGAAGATGATGGGCGGTTGGTGGACGTCCTCGGCCAACAGCGCCTTGGATGAGCAGATCGACAAGGCCACGGGGAGCAGTCTGTATGTTTGCCACCATCGCCACAACCCATTTCATGCCACTGCAAAACTGACAAGGCGCACCATGCAGTGAAGATATCCCCCTCAATCTCGAAATATCCGATGTCATCCGCTCCAAGACCGTCCAGCCCAAGGAGGCAATGCGATCCCTGAAACGTCGCATTGGCAACAAAAACCCCAACATCCAGCTGAGTGCTTTAAATGTATGTGTACCTTACACATTCTGACAGAACGAGAGAACAACCAACTGACTGCATCCGCCTAGCTTACCGACGCCTGCGTAAAAAATGGCGGCTCACACTTCCTTGTCGAAATCGCATCGAGAGAGTTCATGGACAATCTAGTCTCTCTCATCCACGCCGTTGGTCCTGCCGCCGTAAATGCAGAGGTTCGCGCCAAGATCCTCGAGCTGGTTCAGTCCTGGGCTGCTGCTATCGAAGGTCGCTATGAGACCAAGTATCAATATATCGACGATACCTATCGTACGCTACAGAGGGAAGGCTACCAGTTCCCGCCTAGGGTCACTGTTGCCAGCAGCATGATAGACAGCAGTGCCGTAAGTCTAGTCTTGCGCCTTGTCGTTATATACTTATCTAACTACCCACTTGCTACAGCCACCGGAGTGGACCGATTCCGAAGTCTGTATGCGATGCCGCACCGCCTTCACTTTCACCAACCGAAAACACCACTGTCGCAACTGCGGAAATTGTTTCGACCAGCAGTGCTCGTCCAAAACACTGCCTTTGCCACACTTGGGCATCATGCAACCCGTCCGTGTCGATGACGGTTGCTATACGAGGTTGACCGATAAGTCGAGCAAAGGAGGGGCCGCCCCTGGACCCGACAATTCTCAATCATCTTCGTTTCCACATAAAAACCGTAGCTCTTCTGCCATGCAGCCTCGAGCCGCGCGAGTTGATGATGCATTCGACGAGGACTTGAAGAAGGCACTGGCGATGAGTCTCGAGGAGGTTCAAGGCCACTCCAAGGGCTACATGCCACCCAAGGACAACAAACCTCAAGTCACTGCTCCAGCGCCTACTCAAGAGACTGAAGAGGAGGACGACGATCTCAAGGCCGCCATTGCCGCTTCGCTCGCCGACATGGAAGAACAGAAACAACGCCATGCCGCTGCTTTGAAACAACAAACGAGCAAGTCCGACGGTTACTCGCCCGCTGCGTTCACCTTACCCAAGAATGACTACGAACTCAGCCCAGTCGAGGCAGAGAACATTAATCTATTTTCTACGCTTGTAGATAGACTACAAGCACAACCACCGGGTACGATTCTGCGAGAACCGCGAATACAAGAACTTTACGATTCCATTGGAACACTGCGGCCGAAGCTGGCGCGCACGTATGGAGAGACAATGAGCAAACATGGTAAACCTCCCAAATATGATGTCGAGCGTTGAGTTGTTTCTGATGTTTCATTGTAGATACCTTATTAGACTTACATTCAAAGTTGTCCCTCGTGGTACGGTACTATGATCGTATGCTCGAGGAACGCCTATCTAAAGCTTACGGCCAACACAATCTTGGTGGTTACAATCTTCCAGCTTCGCGGCAACCTTCAAACCAATATCCGTCAATTAACCCTGGCGCAGGTTCCACGTCGGCTGCGGAAAGTTTCTATACGGGGGAAGCTCCCCAAAATTTTGGCCAACCAGCCACTCACGGCTATCCTCAATATGCCAATTTTGAAAAGCGCGCCTCGATTTCGGTAGCCCCTGGTGGTCAATATCCACCGCACGGGATGCATCAGGCCCAAGGACCATCAGCACCCATGCAATACGGCGGTCAGCCAAGTTATCCTCCAACAGAACAGGCTCCCCCTTCTCAACCCAGTCACATGTCTCAACCACCACCACCACCCCAAACGCAACACCATCCTGACCCAGCGGCTACACCTATAGTTGACCAGAGCGCAGCTTATTATTACAACAACCAGTTACCCCCAGACGGACGTGCGCCGTCGAGAGCTCCGGAAGCGGCACCATCACCGTATCCAAATCTCCACCAGGCACCCCCTACCAACTTCAACCAGCAGTCGGTTCCGCCAACGCCGGCGCCGGTGACGGCGCAGCCCTCACAACCATCACAGTCGGGCCCGCCATATCAGCAACAAGCGCCGCAACCTACTCCGCAGCCATATTGGCAACAGCAGCAACAACAAGCACCACCGCAGCAACCATCCGGTCAGCCGATAGGAGCTGGTGGGTACCCGGGCTTCGGTCAGGAGTCTTTCCCGTCTGCTCCCCAACATGCGCCGCAACAGCCGGCAGTGGAGGAGAGCTTGATTGATCTTTAAACCTGTAACAACACTAATGGGATGAACTCAAGTCTGTTGGTGCTCCGATGAATTTGCTTGTTGTGATGCAGATGAAAAGATGGCATTTCTGCGAACTTGGGTTAGTGCTTTCTGGAGGTTAGAAAGTTAAGTAGGAAGTGTTGAAAGCAGAAATCCCTAAAATCTACCCAAAGTATGCCATGTCCATGGTCAATCCAAGTGATTAATCATGGTAATTTTAGGTTCTACAAGATTGCCGATATCCATTATATGATGTCTCCCCACACAGTCCATCGCAACATTGCATGCCGAGCAAGCTACCCTACAACCAGGGCGGGAACGGCGGTTACCGCCGATTTTGGCGGGGCACTTCACGGGATTTGGTCCTCTTGTCCAAATCCGCGATGAGGTTGGAATGTCTGGGGTTGCATGCATGAACTGAGGGTCACGGTATCCAGATCATATCGGACCTGTTATTATGAATACCGACGTGTCACAGGTGATTCTGTTACCTTAATGCTTTATAAAGTGTGGTTGGACTGCAGATTTACACATGCGTATAAGGGAACGTGGAAAATGCAGGCTACTGCGGCCGCATTGTATTTCATGGTGGTGGCGTTTGAAATACATCTTACCGCCATTTTAGAGTTTCCCTTTTTCCTGACACGGTACTACTGTACATACATGTAATAGAAGGCGGTGGCGGCCCTTCTCCGCTACATTGTTCAGTGCATTATCACAATAGGACAGGTTGGACTGGAGAGCCTTGAGAAAAAAAAATAAAAATACCCCACGGCGTAATCCATAGTGGCCCCTCTCTCGATCAGTGAGCCGAACCCCTAGTATGCGCCTCGTCTCGACCGCATCAAAGATTTTTTTGCCCTTTCATCTTCCTTCGCTTCTTTCATGGTGCAACACCAACAGGCCCATTGCACATGACTCATTTGCGCCCGGTCATTATGATGTCCTCTTGACAGCTGAGTTCACGGTTTGAGAAGCAATTCTCTGCTTACTTCTACCCTGCCATAATTGACGCCGAGTCCCTCGTGACACTCTTTTTCTCTCTCTCTTCCCTAACGGCGCACCCACCGGAATCGGAGCAAAACCGAATTTCCTTTCAGCCGATCGTCAATTGACAATTGGCAGAAGTGGACAGAACGTCATTCATTGAACACGGCAACTCGATCAATCTGTGTTCCTGTTGCACTGGATTCTGTGCCTCTCTCGAATATCCCCAGATTTTAATCCTCGTTCGGAAGCATTCCGTCATCGGAATCACCTGAGGCGTTTTCCTCCTACCTTGTTCAACCGCCTTCTTCCACCCACTCACGGGAGCTTAGCCCAAGATGGTCCGTAACATTGTCATCTTAGGTGGTAACTCCCATCCTTCTCTAACAGAGAATGTCTGCAACATACTGGGTCTGCCAGTTAGCAACCGCATTCTTAGTAAATTCTCCGTCGGCGAGACCCGTTGCGAGATCCAGGATTCTGTCCGTGGCAAGGATGTCTTCATCATCCAATCTGGCGGCGGCTCTGTCAATGATCACCTCATGGAGCTTTGCATCAGTGAGCTGCGCCGCTCGACATACTATTGCCACACACCACCCAAATACTAACCTTGCTCACTAGTGATATCTGCTTGCAAGATAGGCTCAGCAAAGAGAGTCACTGCAGTGCTTCCTTTGTTTCCCTACTCGCGACAACCCGATCTTCCCTACAACAAGCAAGGCGCTCCCCTCTCAAAACCACCCACCGAGATTCCCACGGGCAAATACACCTTCGAAAGCGTACCCGCGACCCCGGCCCCTGGCATTGCTAAGACCCCAGGCCTGAATAAGGATACCGACATTTCCAGGGCCATGAGCCGAACCTCGCTAACCAACGGCAACGGCCACAATGGCCATACCAATGGTATTTCTCGGTCCAGCGCCGAGGGCTCCTTGAACGGCGACTCATCTCCCGCTCAGCCCGGCCTCGCAGGAACGCAGCACCACGGCTTCACCAACGCCTTCACCACCCATGACTACCACAACCCAGACTTAATCAATTCATTCCAGGCAAAACCAGGCTACAAGCGCTGGGTCGCGCAGGCTGGAACCCTGGTAGCAGATCTTCTCACGTGTGCTGGCGCCGATCAGTATGTGTTATCTAGCCCATTGTCCGCCTGCGAACTGCTCGAAGTCAATGTCATCAATGACGTTTTACCCACTGTTTGATGTTCTTACGTTCCTGCTTACAAGATTCAACTGATACTGACCGTTGTAACAGTGTCGTCGCTCTGGATCTCCACGACCCCCAGTACCAAGGTTTCTTCGACATACCCATGGACAACTTGTATGGCCGGCCTCTCCTCAAGCGGTACATCCAGCAGAACATTCCGGATTTCAAAGATGCTGTCGTCGTAAGTCCGGATGCGGGAGGTGCGAAGCGAGCTACTGCGATTGCCGATAGTCTCGGCATGGACTTTGCTCTGATCCATAAGGTAAGAGACCATATGCCCAGTGTGACAATGTGTGATTCAACTTGACCAACACCCCCAGGAACGCCGACCGACACGGATCACAGATCGCCAGAATGCGACCATGATGCTGGTGGGCAAGGTCACCAACCGCACCTGTATCCTCGTTGACGATCTTGCCGACACTGCTAACACCATCACTCGTGCGGCCGCATTACTGAAGCGAGAGGGAGCTGGGACCATCTATGCTCTTATCACCCATGGAGTTTTCAGCGGTGACGCGATACAACGAATCAACTACTCGGCCATCGACAAGATCATTGTGACCAACTCGGTCCCACAGAATGAGCACCGCAAGCTGTGCCCGAAGCTGGACGTGCTAGATGTATCCCCCATTTTCGCCGAGGCCATTCGACGAATCCATCACGGCGAGTCCATCAGCGTCTTGTTTCAGTACGATTGATTGATGCCTCGAGGAATCGGTACTTAACCTCGAGCTATTTAGAGTGCTTCTTTAGGGCGTCGCAAGCTTTGGAGAGCCACAGACTAACCGTGGTTGTGTTTTGGCCTTGACGCCCTCCTCCCACCGACAAGAGCTTCTGCATTGTCGTGTGGAAGGTATCAATGCCATTTCGTTCCCCCGCAATAGGATCTTAAAATCGATTCTCTTGGGAACCAATAATGATCAACCAGAAAAAATGGTCACGGCGTTATGGCGATCGACTCGTTTTTCGCTTTGTAGGTAAGAAGCTTTTCGTCGTGTTGATTCTCAGTCGGGCCACGGCTGGGAGACGAAATCAGTCGTCTACAGAGAGTTCTTGGGTTATTGCTGGGTGGGCGTGTAGTGGACACCAACAGCAGCAACTTGGGGATGATGATGTAGGCAAAATCATGAGAGGTATGCTAGAGAGCGTTCCTCAATTAGATATAGGCATATGCACCAAACCGCTACTGTGAGGCTTGCTCTCGCTCTTGTGACTTGGTGTCTGTGATATACCTATCCATCCCGACGGAGGCGGTATATGGACACGACCGCCGTCAAGGAAGAGAGAAAGCATTCGTGCTGTGCCTCTTCAGATGAATTTATGTCCTGAGTGCGTTTTGTTAACCTTACATATGCGTATATGACGTAGGCAAGTATGGTTTCCATTCTATATTCCATGAAAAGCAGCATTGCAGGTGAACCCTCTGGGTCTGAGCCGAGGTCTAAAAGTACAGCTCGCTTATGAGAAGAATATTAATACTTTAGTCCTCCTGTTCAGGTATTATATCTGCTTGGGGTGGATAAGCAGTGAGTCTACCAATGTCGTTGCGGATGACTCCGAAATGGCCGATAAGATTATAGCGAGATGTGAATATACTGCATAAAAAAAAAAAAAATCTGCTTTACTATTGAAGATGTGTCTAGTGTGTGATGTTGTGATATTGGATACAGATTTCTCTCGATGTTGGTTAGTCATGTGAATCACCACAAGCAAAACTCATTCTGTTCGCTTCTCACTTCTCAATGAACAAACAAGATGAAGAAAAGGCATAATATATGCCTTGGCTCTTCGGGAATTGAGGCACCACCCAAACTTAAGCAAGCCAACCCGGGCTATGTACAGAAAGAAGCACATGTCAATTTACGAAATGCAGTTTGAAAGTGGATGCTGCGACTATGTATATATTATCCTGGAGTTGAATAAGGACAATATCTCCCATTGTCATTCTTGACACATCCCTCCACCGGGCTCATCCCACCTTGAGAACTGCCCGTGGGAGGTGAGAGTGGATCGGGGGAGAAAAGCCGGCCGAGATTGAATGGGCGACCTCGGCATGTGCTTGACTAGGGATTTGGGGAACTACCTAATCTAACCGCTTTTCGGCTATTCGTTACGTAGGAGGCCATCCCTTCTTTCTTTCTTTCTTTCTTTCTTTCTTGCTCTTGTAATTCATGCGCGACAAGACATCTCACTGAAATATCTGATGGGATTGAAGTTCTTCGAATTGATTGATTGATTGATATTGTCGGCTTGGTTGTAAGTTCAAGATAATTCCTTGTTTTGCGTATTAGAGATTCGACTACGGCGAAAAGTGGAATGGCATGAACAGGGAGGGTATGACGGCGCGGAACGGAATGAATCGCAGGAACCGAGCTGGGCTGATCATATTCATCCTCAGTGAGAGATAATCAGGTATCTACAGTATCTATCCCAACTACATACCGACCTCAGCTATCGATTACTATACCGATACCAAGCATTGCGCGGCTCGACCAACTGATTCGCATCTTTCCCCTTACTTGTGATAAAGCAGCAGGAGAGGGCACAATCATCAATTGCATCCGACAGCTAGGTACCGATTCTACCGATCGACGCAGCTATCACCACTACCACCCCTCAAATACATCACAAAAAAACCAACACCACCTCAGCACTCCAAATAACAACAAACCATAGCCCAAAATGGTAGCCGACGCCCTCATCTACCACCCCAGTGTCAGCCACTACCTGAAATTCGTCGCCACGACCGTCGGCCGCGACAAGATCCTGCGGACCCTACAATACTTCTCTCGCTTCTACGCCTGGTACCTCTACCGCACGAACGGGTCACCGGCTGAGATCGCGCCCTACGAAGCGATCAAGAAATCTTTCGGGCAAGCCCGCAAGATCCTGCGCGCGGGCAAGAACGTCGAGCATCTCCGCGCCGCTGCGGCTGCGTTCGATGCCGCCACCACGGCCAAGGACGGCGGGTCTACCTTCCTCAAGTATGTAGCTTTTGGAAGACAGATGGGGTACGCGGGGTACTTGAGCGCGGATCTGTTGACGTTGCCGGATTCCCTGGGGGTGAAGAAGTGGGAGGGCGCGAAACGGTGCGGCAGGGAGGCGTATAAGTTCTGGGCTATGGGGTTGTTGTGTAGTGTGGTTGCGCAGGTTTATACGCTTTACGGATTGAGGGTGAGGGAGGCGCAGGTTGATCGGAAGGAGGGGGAGGGGGTTGTGGAGGGGAAGAGGATTGCTTTGTGAGTTTCTTCTTCTTGCCTTACACCTTCCTTTCTTTTTTACACTTTTTCCTTCTTTTCTTTCCCTTTGTTCTTCGGCTTTCCCCCATCCCCTTCTCTTGTTATTGTTTCATGATTGTAAGGTGAAGATGGCTAATTAATAACTTTTTGGAAACAAAACAGCGAGCGCGCCACGAGCCAGCTTCAGCTCCTCTCCGACCTCTGCGATCTCACGGTCCCGACTTCGGCCCTCGGCTGGGTCGCGCTCGATGATGGCATTGTTGGTCTTGCGGGTACCGTGAGCAGTTTGATTGGGGTTTATAACCAGTGGAAGAAGACTGCCTAAGGAAGTAGCGCGGTTATATGGAACTGATGATTCGCGGAGAAAGGGGGGACGAACGAGAGAGAGCGCGCGCGCATGTTGTGTGTCCGTGTGTGGACGCAAGGATGAGGGTGGGCAGAGCTTAAGTCGGCTTCTTGTGTCCATCTCCCTTCCTTACGGAGGAAAGATTCGATCGATCAGACACGGATTGCGACAACGCGACGGAGTGCGCGGAACAGATAATGAGCTTCCCAGGTTGTTTAACTTTTGAGGTATCCCACATTCATGAGGGGAAGTATGAATACCTAATTATCGGTACTTGAATCTGTTGTGCTGTTTGCTTTGAAGGGAAAGCGGTGAGGGGGGAATGGGCGGTGGTATTGCTGGACAAAAATATGTCGTGATGTATAGAACCTAGGAATTTTTCTAGTCTTTTCGAATTTTATAACTTTTTGATGTATTGTTCATCATTGATTCTTGAGTTAGTCTCCTCTTGTGGCATGAGAGGCAGTTTTCCGTATGTTTCTGCTCAGGTGTAGGTACACACGTGACGGATGTTGTCACAGATGTATTGTCATTTCTTCGTAAGTTTGTGTGTTCTGCCACGTGATAACATCTGAAAGACAAGTATAAACCACGATGTTGTATGTACATGTATCGGTGTAGGTGTGGCAAGACTTGCAGGTGAAGACGAATATCATCCCAAGGCTCCATCCATCTAACTAGAACATAGAGTCCAAATGCGCATGCGTATATGCATATACCTATATAATAGAACTCTAAATATTTACCAGACCAGAGTTACCGATTACTCTCGAAACAATCTACGCAAAATCCGTAGCAAGCTGGCTCACATCCG
Source organism: Xylariaceae sp. FL0255 (assembly GCA_022578795.1). NCBI lineage: Eukaryota > Fungi > Ascomycota > Sordariomycetes > Xylariales > Xylariaceae > Xylariaceae sp. FL0255. The sequence continues at coordinate 25,266 of MU388960.1, read as the reverse complement.
CCGGCGCAGTAGTGATACTATCGTACCCGCCCGAGCAGAAATAAGCATATCCGACCCCGTCGCTCTTGAGGGTGGCAATATCACTCGCCAGCGCACTCGCGCTCCCCGTAAACTCATTGACGATGATAGCAGCCTGGTCCGCATACCCGCTGGGAATATTGCTGTTGACCGTGCTCTGGCCATTATATTTGCTCAGCTTGTCCTCGAACGCGATCACGACGTCGCAGATCCCGTAGTACTCCGCCGCGGCCGTCGTGCCGAAATTGCAGACGCTGATGAAGTCGGAGGGGAACTGGCTTTTGGCGTAGCTGATCGCTTCGGACAGGTAATCGTAGGAATTGGTCCCGGACTCGTCGAAGAAGATCCCCTGGACGGCAATGTCGGACTCCGTGTAGGAGGCCCAGCCGGCCCAGGTGCTGATGTTCGCTTGCAGCGCGCTCATGTCCGCCGCGCCGTATAATGTGTGCACGTACCCCACGGTCTTGACGTTGGAATACGAATTTAGGTGCGAGGTGCCGTAGATGTAGTTCACGTCACCGTCGCCGGGGGATGTGGAGCCGCCGGGCCCGGAGTCGACGTTCACGACGACGAGCCAGTCGACGGAGGGTTGGGATGATATGGCGGAGAAGGCGGGCTGCCAGTTGGCGGCGTCGTCTTCGTAGACGGCCGACGGGTAGATGTAGAGGGGGAGCAGGATTTCTGTTGCGGTGGCTGCGGTGGCTGCTAGGCTGGCGAGGAGGGCTGTTGTGCGCAACATTGTGATGGCGGCCTGAGGTTTTTGCGAGATGTCTAGGTAGTTTGTGAGGAGCGGATGAGGAAGCTTCAGACAAGTGGCATAGGTGATCGCCGTTGTTCTTTATAGATGAAGACTCCCCTATTTCTATACCTCATTCCTTCCTACCTTGCCATTGATATTACGAAATAGTAACAGTATCACCCTCCATTCCTGTCTGCCAAGCTGTTGCCTGCCAAGCTGTGGCTTGCCATCAACCCTTTCAACCATGAACCTGTACGAAACTCATGAATATCCGCTGCTACCCGACCCTGCAATAAGGGTGTTGTTGATGGCACACCCTTTTACATCCCAGCGTGACCGCTTAGCTTACCAGCACACTATCCGTCGTTCGGGCAGAAATACGAGAAACTTATAACTCTCCTCAGCTGTCTGGGTCGCATTGGATGGAAATGATTGCGCGGGGTGTTGGATGGATACTGAATGACTGGATGCGGCACATGTCACCTACTGTAAACGGTCCATGATGAAACATTGATGACAAGGAAGGGTCCCCGACACGCCCATAACGGATATAACCTTAGATATTCGTTGAGCGGATCATCAGCTAGCTAAAAGGGCTATCCTGGGCTACCGGGTTGCAGATGTAACGATGAAGGGCACCAGGCAATTTATAACGAGGAGAAAGTAGAAGAGAATGTGAAGCTAGGTACATATGTCGTCTGAACTAATTAGAGTTCTTTGCATGTATTACGAGTACGTAGGACACGATTACGAAGTAATGAGATAGGAAAAAAAAGTCTCGGCGCGGCGGCTAGAATGGACGGGCACCACACCCGGCCGGCGTCTCACGGCAGCCGAAACTCGTGTTCGCCTATGCATTGCTGATGTAAGTAATCAATAAAAACATTTTCTGTTTGTCTCTCTCTTTACTCTGGACCTCAATTTACTTGAATGTAGTTGGTGGTCTTTTTTTTTTTTTTTTTTCAGCTTGACGCCTCAGAAACGGCATGAAATGGCCCGGTGCGGCACTTGTCAGCAATTTCCTCAAAGCCACATTCATCATCGGCTTACTAGCCGCTGCTCAAGGATAGCTCCGATTTGCGGATCGGGAAACGATGTTATGAACGAGCTAGGAGCCGAAGATATGATGATTTTGAGCTCTTAACAAAGGGCAATCGATGATGCTGTCGAATGGAGAGGTAGAGCGTCAAACATCGGGTGGCTGAGGGCATAGGAGGTTCACATCAAGAGCGGTGGTGTGAGTGTTCATACGCTGGACCCTAGACGAGCCGAGGTCAAAATATTTGCTGCATGGGCTGAAGAAGGGTATTTCAATGTTAAGAGTTGATCCCCTCTTGTGATATGTTTCACGTTTGATAGGTATGATGAATCGCGATCTATAGTCGCACTCACGCCTCTACCATCCCGATGGTCCGGATCATCTCTGTAACGAGTTGTTGCCATTCTCACTCTCTTCCTCATGTTTCTAAACACGTGCTCCGAATCTTGGTAACAAACTGATCATCGAAAAACTATTTGGAGATGAAAGACAGACCTGAGACCTGGGAGTTTTCGGGCTCGCCGGTGCCTCCACCGACAGGATTCGGAGAGCCCCCTGGTTAGCGCGCCATTTGGCAGGATCCTGAAGACACGAACGGATAATGATTGTTACGAGCTGTTGATCATTCCACGCTTTCCCCTTATTATTCCACTTTGCACTTCCTCTTGTTGTCATAAATTTCCAATGAGTTATACATCGAGAAAAAAAAAAAAAAAAAAGATCTTATAAGAACAACAACTAACTTATGGTTATCTGCCGTGCGCCGCAGATTGGCAACATCTTTGCTAGAGACCGGGCCGCCGTGAAGGAAAACGTTCCAGAAGACCAAATGGCATCCACAGTTTTGTTCTTCCATCTCTTTGAATGTCAGCTCGGCAACACTCGGCCGAGTTATAGCGAGATGGCCCACGCTACCCCTACTAACAATAGACCCTACAACTTCGCAGGTCAACTGTTAGCAAGGTAATGTCACTAACAGGAGATTTCAGTGGGGAAATCGAGGCCAGTGACATATCTGTATTTTGCATATTTCCATTGGTTGAAACCCCCTGCATCTCGCTGCTTGGCACAAGTGTTGCCGAGCTGACATTCAAAGAGATGAGCTGCAGGCCAAGCTTTTTTTTCCCGCAAGCGCAAGTCCAAACATTGTTCATTTTGACTGGCCACAGGGCCGCTAGGAAAAGTAAAAGCGCCCTAGAGGACAGCTATCATAGAGGTTAGTGTAGGATTATTAATTAAGACAAGCCCTTCTCTATTACTGTTCACTTGGGGACCCAAGCTATCATCAACTGGTCAGCACGGGGTAGAATTTGTGCTTTTGATAGGTTGGAATGGACGAACAAATGGTTATTGTCGGTGGGGCTTGTTATTCCCGTTAAAAATGTTTGATACTGGCCATTCTCATGATATTTTCAATTGTGAAAAACGGATGATTGAGCTAATGGCTCTGATTATTGGTGGTAAACTTCATCATGTAAGATGATCTGGACATGTATAATGACGGGGTACATCTCTTAGTTCTCTTGGCTGTCGGCTTTTTACCCGCGCAAGATCTTGGTCACGATATACCTGACAGTGGTGTGGGGGGCCACATGTCGAACAATGTGCTGCGGGGAGCCCTTTCGGTATGAGTTACATTGTGCTACCACAAGAGGACTTCTCCTGGTAGTAGAGTTATAGTCGGGCAATCCAAGCAGTGCACACGTGCCTGGCAAAGGTCTATGAATGATTGGTTCAAAGTCTCTATCGGTAACAACGGAAAAGAGAACCTGGGCATCGGGAACGCCGTGTTGTTATTCGTCATTTGCAAATGATGACACAGCTACGAATATACCGAGGATATGTATGGGAATACAATCTGTGCTACGATAAGGGATCAGGATAAGAAGCTTGTATTTGATTTTCCTGATTGAGGTATGCCATCCCCATCGCCAACCCCGGCTTCCACCGGCACTGATTTTATCATAAGTTGACAAAACATGGGCGTTAAAATCTTTGATTCATGTCGAATATGATGAAGCTGCTAATCAGGTCAATATCATATGTATTTAAGACTTCATTCCTTTAGATATCAGCAAGATGAATCATGTCCATACTGCAGTTAACAGCAATATTTAGCAACAACGAGATCAACCAGGTATCCGTCATAAATGGAGCTTATAGGGGTGGTCTGGAGACACGATTAGACCCTGCACATGCAGGAAACCAATCTATTCTCACAAGATGCAGCACGATAGCACTGGGCCCATAACCAGCTTGGATTAATTCGCCATTCTAGAATGGAAGAAAGTGGTAGTTTGTAGCCCCCTTGTACCCTCCGGGTATTCAAACTTTACGTTATTCCTGACCCTTGCCCGTTAGCTGGATTTGGGGCATCCAACCCGATCTACAATTCCCATTGCGCAGGTCAAATAAATAACTTCAGTCGCCTCCCACCTCGTCTGCCGAGCTACTCCTTCCCTTCTTCGTGTCTCTCATCCTGCACCGGGGCAGCCTTCTTCTCCTCCTTTTGCTTGTACCTTATATACCTAGGATTGATTCGCTTTACAGATTGAAGAAGACTGTATTCTTTGCTGTCTTGCCGCTCTTTATCGCTACTGCTTAATAACTTTAACCCCATCCGCGGTCCAAAAAACGAAGGAGCAAGAACATGGTGTTCGGGCGCAAGAAGGCTGCTGAGGAGCAGCCGCAGGAGATTGTCGACACCAAGACCGATCCCGAGACCGGAGTTGTTCCTCTCGACAAGCAGAAGAAATCGTTCATTGAAGCTGCCTGGCCTGTTTTCGCTTGCGGTGCCGGTCTCTTCTCCGACGGTTATGTCAACAACGTGCGTTTCTGCCACCTTACACCATGCGCCGCGCCCCGCGATAAGCTTCACCAGTAGCTAACGAACTCAAGAATTGCAGGTTATTGGTTCTGTGGGCACCACACTCACATACGAGTATGGCGACGTCTACACCGGCTCGCAGGCCTACAGTATTGTCTCCGCCATCGCTTTCGCTGGAACCGTAGGTCACCCCCACATCTTTAACCGCCATCGTGGGAGTTGGGTCATTGATCGCGCGCAATACAGGTCGTCGGCCAGCTCGTCTTTGGCTACACTGCTGACAGATGGTCCCGTACTGGTTCCCTGATTACTTCTACTATCATTCTTGTCCTCTTCACTGCGCTCGCTGCTGGCTCTTACTACAAAGGTCAGGCACAGGGCATGTTCAGTATCCTAGCTGCTTGGCGTTTCTTTGTGAGTCGACCTACCTGTAGTCTTCGAAGTCGCAAGGCGCGAAGTTTGATGTTGGGGTCAGTATGAAGACTAACATGGGTAAAACTTAGGTTGGTATTGGAATTGGAGGCGAATACCCAGCTGGAAGTGTGAGCGCTGCTGAATCGACCGGTGAGCTAGCCTCTGGAACCCGAAATCGCTGGTTGTAAGTACTACACTCCGAATCTTCTTCGCCAGGAGAATTTGGTCTCGTACTTAACATTTGGATAGCATTCTCTTCACGAACACTATGATCGATTGGGGCTTTGTATTCGGTGCTTTTGTGCCTTACGTTGTCGCTGCTGCCGCCCAGAACAAGTACTATGGAACCATCTGGAGAACCAGTCTCGGCATTGGTGTCGTCTTTCCCTTCATCTTGTTCATCATGCGTCTACGACTGAAGGAGCCTGAGGAGTTCTCGAGAAACTCGATGAAGAATGCTCGTACACCCTACTCGCTCATCTTCAAGTTCTATGGTTGGCGTCTTCTTGCTGTCAGTATCGTCTGGTTTATCTACGATGTGAGTACCTGCTACTCCCGACTGCTTGAAGGACGTCATTGTGCTGATTCCATGACTAGTTCTCGACCTACGCCTTTGGTATCTACTCGAGCACCATTCTGTCGAGTATCTACGGAAACGGTGCTCCCCTAACGACGGTTTTTGGCTGGAATACCGTTATCAACTTGTTCTACATCCCGGGAACTATAATCGGCGCCCCGGTCAGCGACAAACTCGGTGCTCGCAACACTCTAATCCTCGGTTTCTCTCTGCAGGCCGTCGTTGGATACATCATGGCCGGTGTTTACGGCCCGCTATCGCAGCCCCATCTCGTGGGCGCCTTCGCCGTGGTCTACGGTATCTTCCTCTCCCTCGGCGAGTTCGGCCCCGGAAACAATATTGGCCTATTGGCAGCTAAGACCTGTGCTACCGGCATCCGCGGCCAGTACTACGGAGTGGCGGCTGCCATCGGCAAGATCGGTGCTTTCATTGGAACGTACGTCTTCCACTACATTGAGCTCTCGGGCGGCACCAGCTCCGATGTCGCATATTACCAGCACCCCTTCTGGGTCAGTTCCAGTCTTTGCATCTTCGCTGCCGCTGTTGCGTTCTTCTTCATCCCGAATATCGACCAGGACACCATCACTTTTGAGGACGAGCGATTCCGCGAGTATCTGACTTCTAAGGGCTGGGATGTGCGACAGCTTGGCTTGAAGAAGGGCGAGAGCGTCGAGTCGGTACAGCAGACTGAATAGACGGGAAGGAAGGAAATTGATATACCCATTTCTAGTTGTCAGCAGGTATCTTCTGACTGCTCTATTCGCTAGGTTATAGAAGCAATAATTCCTAGGATATCCACTGAATTAATTCTTGTTATAAGTTGTTTTCTCTGAGTTCAACTTGGCATTACGTGGTATTACTTATGGAGTAATGTTCGAATCTAGGGTAGTGTTGCGGACCGTAACTAGTCAACATTCCTTACTATAAAAGTGATATTACCTCTGTATACCTTCCTAAAAGTTAATAACGGTATATTCTAGACCATAAAGGCCTCTCTCTTGATCTATTTCTTCCCATCTCCGCTCTTTGATTTGCTCCATTTCCTCATATATATTTCTTCCCGTGGCGGGATCTGTGGTCAGGAATTTACCCCTCAATTCTCCTTCAAGATGGAACAGCACCGAAGTCAGTCGACCCATTGGAGATCTCATCTAATCATCGCTGACTGGCGCATTGCTAATTGGGCCCACGGGGTTAACAGTAGTAGTGGTAGTGCTATTTTACGCTAGGCCTAACTAAACAAGCTAATAGCGATACAGAATGGACGGCACAGAGGTCTCCCGAAGATCCATGAGGGCGTGTCAGGCTTCTATTACAATGGTGATAAAACTAACAAAATCCAGCACAAGACCACAACCGTTAAAAATATAATCAAGTCCTTCCCTTCCTTCTCGTCGAAGGGCATAGTTTCAATTGGTACGGTGCCACGCCGTAGGCGACTCGCCTCAGGCCCGCCGCCATCGCCTCCATTTGCCTTCCTCCCACCGTTCACGCTCCGCTGTCGGATTATATCTTCGCCATGTATTCGTAGGCGCGTACAAGGGTTGTTAGCGAGTAGGAGTAGGCGTCAGCTTCTATTCCGTCCTCCGGCCCTCACCGCCGGGGTCCCATTTTGGTGGCTGAAGGGGATGCTTATCGTCATGGTTCGGCGTGGTGTCAAGTGGTCAAGTCGAGCTGTAGGGATGACGGGACGCCGTCGAGGCGAGTCGTCTGCACAGTGGTCAGAGAATTAAAGCTCTGCGATATTGTGTTCGTACATCCTCCCTAGGTGCCTTGCGCTGGCACCTCGTACAGCATCGCGTCAAGCGGTCGAGCGCGTGTACTGAATGCCAAAATGATTTGAAATTGCCTCTGTTGAAAGAAATGATGCTGGTTCATGGGGTTAGAACGGACGGCGACGGGACGAAGGTCTTGGACTCAGGTCGGACTCCGTTGACTAAGAACATCTGAATTTTAGTAACGAGCAAGAATGCACACAAGCGAACGGTATAGTACTAGTATATAGTTTATAGAGAATAAGCTTTATCAGACTGTTGATCTAATCAACCAGGTGAGTAAAGCCTTGCTTCTGTTAAGTGTTCCTGCTTTTTGTCCGCTTGTAGGTGGAATACTCGGCAGTCACGCACCCGGATCGGCGGACAATATGTATTTGAATAGACGGGGATTACACATTTGAACTGTGTAGTTAAAATAAGATAAGGGGCAATGGCAACACAATGAGCTGTGGGTCTATATATATCTGGCCTAGCGGTATGCATCATTTTCATAAGCCAACTTACACTCGTCTACATCCCTCGAATTCTTCAAGATGCCTGATTCCAGCAATCCTCTCTTTAACAGCCGCTCCCATGGAGCAACGACAGATCCCAGTCCCGTTGCCTTGGTGTTCAAGCGCACGCATGCGATTCCCATGGTTCCTAGCCTTTTACCAAACTTTTCGTTCATCCCCATCTATGCACATCGTGCAGCTAGTGTAGAGCAGCGGTGCGTAACGCCTTTGTCTAAGTATGCAGCAGCAGTATGATAATTGCAGCTTGGGCTTCTCGGAAGCAACGGTGATGATAATGGAAAAGGAGTAGGAAAAGTAAAGGAAGGGAGAAGCAGGGGAGAAGGAGGAGACTGTGTAGGGGTTGAAAAAACTTGATCATGGAGCAGGCGCATACATTTTTGCTTAAGAAAAATTATATATGGATAAATCATGTTGGCTACAGCCCACCAACATTATGCCTCTAATGAAGTGGTTGTGATGACATAATAGGCACAAATACAAAGCCGTTTCCTTCTATATGGCTATCATTAGATTGAATCTCTTCATTAGTACCACATGATATAAAGTAAGTAGGAAAAAGCTCCTGTCGAATTTATGGAACCGGTATACAAGCAAGTAGCTTAAAAAAGATCGGCTATATTAGATTTTTGACCTGGATAGAAAGTTGGCTAATTGATTAGCTGTGTTACAGTTGTTTACTTTTCTTCTGATTTTAGCTCGATTTATTGTAGTAACACAATGGAATAGCCGGGGAACACATACCTAAATCGGCCTAGATATACATCTAGACTGGGATGGATTATATACCTAAATATAAAACTGGCGATAAGATAGAAGACAATGACACTGCAATGTATAATGAGCTGTAACCTATCTATAAAGGAGCAGCATAGGTGTCTTTTTTCCCTTCTTTTTCGCCACATGCAAGCTCAGCTTCTACAGACACATATATCGCCGACCTGGTTCACGATCCTCGTCCCGTAGCCGCCCATCCTGCTCACATGGGCTCAATTAGCAACGCGTCGGTTAGCGATGGTTCTATTCCTGGCCTTGTTAAGATACCATCTGCCCTCTTTCGTAGCTGAACATGAGATTGCGTACATGATATATCACGAAGGTGTGTATGTGTGCGCGTGTCTGTAGGTGCTCTGTTTCTTCTGAACCATACTCAATTCTCCTTCTTCGACCTTCTCGCCGCACCGTCCTCCCCCTCTTGTTTTATTCCGTGTGCTTCCGAGAAGACCATGCTGCAGCGGAACAGGTTCCATTGCTGCACAGATGGCTGCCCGAAGAGATAAGTGATTGACATAGTGGATATCTATACTTCCACCGAACCTTAACGCAGCGGTCACACAAGTCTGTACTACCTTAGGGGAGTGAACGTAAGAGAGAGAAGGAAAACTGGCGAACCCACGACTCTAGGGGAGGTATATATGTGCTCAAGGGTTGTTGTGCTGCCATTGTATCGCCAGTGTCTCTTATCTCCTTTTCGGATTCACGATTTAGAGGCGTAATCTACGTCGATTCGAGTGAGTTACTGCTCTGTATTCGAGCTAAAGCGAAAAAAAAAAAGTAAGAACAATGGCACACTCAATTACCCAATCACCCGGACAATCTGTGTTCAAAATCAGATAAATTCGATTTTCTGCACACTACTTATATGCCATCACCGTGATAGTCGTCGGTCTAGCTCTTTTTCTCTTGACTTCTCCACAAAGGGATTCCGTCTAAAAGTCATAGGAAAGCGCTTAGATTCGTGCACATACCTCGACATCCACTCCGTTAGAGATAGATGTAAGAGGATGTGCATGCTCCATGCTCAGTTTCTTCCGAACTATACTTAATTCTCTTTGTTGTTCTTTTCTTACCCCCCGCTGCTTCCTTTTCTTCCTGTTTCTCTCTTCTCTTATCCCATGGCACCCGACTGGAAGACTGAGATGCAGCTTGTATTACTGCCTATGTAGGTAGGGAGAGGTTTCATTGCTATAGTGGCTTACTTCGTGCATGGCGTACACAGATGATGGCCTGTAGAGACAAATAGTTGAGGAAATAGATGGGTGTACATCTACTGAACTGCAATGCAGTGGCTTTAAAAAGTTTGTATTACCTTACTGTTGGCGACTCCATACTAGGATACTGGTCTTGCAGCGCCGGGCTCCCGTTTCAAATGGAGAGTGAAGAAGACGCCGACCTCACACCTACGTGCTCGATATATATAATAGTCGGTGTTCATTATCGTGTCGTACTGTCATTGTCTCTTATCTTATCTTTGACTCTGCATTTCGAAAATATTTCTCCCTACTAAATTAGTTACATAACTCCCGAGTATTCGATCTATAGACAGATTAAAAGCGAGAATATATAGCATAAATAATAAAGCAATAACTCAATTGTGACTAGCCCAGCAGTACGGCAAAGCCAATCCTATTAAAAACATGTACTAGTATCATAATAGCCGCCGGTGTGGCTTCTCTCTCGTTACTTGAAATTGAGGTGTTTTCAATCAAAGGAGCCCGGTTTAGCCGCTACAGAAATGCACTTAGTACCACGCACCACATGGGAGATGAGGTACTATCTACCTCCATTTGTAGCCGAGAATAAGATGGCTGGCATGGTGTATCACGACAATGTGCGCATGTGCTCTGTTTCTTTCGAGCCATACTTGATCGTGAACTTCTTCTCTTCCTACGACCGCCTCCTTCTCCTGCTTCTCACTTCTCCCCTCCATGTGCTTCTAAGAAGCCTAAGCTGCAGCTCGTGGTACAAGGTAGATAGGAAGAGGCTCTTTGACTGCAGTGGTCTACATCATGAACGGTATACTCCCACGGATGGTGGCCCGAAGAGACTACTCATGGTTGAAAAGATGCATGGGTGTATATCTACCGAACCGCAACGGAGTGGCCTCAAGAGTTTGTACTGCCTTCTTGTTAGCGGCTCCATGTCTGGATACTGGTCTCGTATTGCCCGGGCCAATCGAGAATGAAGACGCCGACCTCACACCAACTGACTCGATAAATATAATGCTCGGCGCTCATTATGGTGTCGTGCTGTCATTGTGTCTTACCTTGTCTTTGACTTCTCGATTCAGATGGGTAATCCACTTCGATTTGGGTGCGTAGGAATCGAAAAACACGAGTTTTCGCATCACTAACATCAGATTTTTCCCAACAAGTTCTCCATCCATTGAGTATATACTATTAGCGTTACTGATGATTATCCCACGTGTAATCACAATTTAGCGCAAAACGATAAAAACAGCTTACGGCGAGCAACTCCAGACGGTACAAGAGCAAAAAATAAGTTAACCCCTGCCTATTGACCGTCTTTCGTCCTTTCTTCCTTTGCATTCAATAACCTTTTCTCAATCCGCGCCGGTCACCAAATTTTTGGCATCTAGGGCTATTAAAAGGCGTCCTCGTCTGCATCGTCCTACTTTTAACATCCAAGTGTGTGGAGGTGAGAGTGGTCGCTGGATGGAAGCAGACCTTTTTGGCGGAAGTCTTACCTCTCATGCGTGTGGCCAACTGGATGGTGGATGTTGGTGGCAAGAGTAATCTGTCCGCCGTGAAACTCGTAAATAATTTTGTGTGTAGGTAGGTATGTCATTGCTTGCTGGCGTTATGACTGTCCCGAATAAGAAGGAAGCAGAAGGCACTTGCACACGAGGTAACGGTGTCGCGGTTCAAATTGATTGACACAGGTGAGCTTCGCTTAGAGAGATAGATGAATGGAGAGGAAAAGAGAGGAGAGATGTGGTCCACCACGTGTGGGTAGAAGCTCAATGCAAGTGCTCGGTCCGCGGTCCAGATGTGTTGTGCGATGGAAGCTGTTTGAGATTAGGTCTAACAAGTAAGTTTGACAAGGTATGGGTCGGGGTGAACTCGTTGGATATGGCCTTTGGAAGGATAGTATTTCACTTATCTCACTATACCAAAATGAAGATAACTGGGGTTAGCCTGCCAAGGGCCAGGTAATGAGGCGGCTAGTTGAGATTGATTCATAGTGCTCAGGAGCTCGTCTGAGATGGACCTAGGAACTTGCAAAGACCCGATATATAGGCTTACAGTTCATTGTGCTATTATTGTTTCTATCTCATCGCCGACTTCATGATTGAGATTCGTATTTCGCGTCGATTTGCGTATGTTATTGCTGTATATTCGAGTTCAACTCGGTTAGAAAAGCAGGTGCGCTTATCATGATGTACTCGAGTTCAAATTGCCACACAGAGCAGGTATATCTATGGCGTGTTTAACCGAAGTTGGATAAAAAAAAACAGATTTGATACTGCTAGGTATCTAAGCTAGGTTAGCATGAGACACAGAAAAAGATTACTTAAATTACCACAAGTGAGGTGAAGACTTCATTAGTTAACATTTCTACCAATATGTGGTAATAAGTCATATGTTCACCTGTCTCGCAACAGCATTGAGGGTCTAAAAATGGATGCGGACTGGGAGAAAAGACGGCAGTCTGGCTGCTACCTCCTGCTACGCCTACTAAAATTAAACAATCCACTGACATTCCTCTCATTGCCTCTGCGCACAATTAAAACCTTGGAGATGCTACAAACTGTTGCATGGAAGGCACTCGGAATGTATCGCCATGTGCACGTGACAAAGGATAGGGTAAAGGTAACGGCTCTGTTGTAGCTCAAAGAACTAAACATTCATTGGGAAATAGAGTTGTCACCATGATAGCAAATGCCTTGCAACAGATTAAAAAAGAAATAGAATGGCCTTTTCGAGGTTAGAAGAGTCACCGAAGAGGCCGTCTGTTTAAGATTCCCGACGAATTTTCATTTTTCACGACCCGATAACATGAAGTCGAACTCTGCAGGATTTCTGCTGCACTATGACAGTCCTTGCCCGCTCGTGGCGTAGATTTATATATGGGCTGCTAGAGAAGCTGCCCATTGTCTTCGCTTCCATTTTAGCTTCACTATTTGGCTGCGTAATCCATGCTGACCCAGATGTGTCACTCCCTGTATTTGACTTCAGTAGGATAGGAAAGCAGGTGCGTTACCGCCCCATATTCAAAAAGAATTTGAACAAAGGACAGGTGTCAGCTCTTGACGATTCATTCTGCAGTGAGGCGGAAAATTAGATGCGTGGTTGCTTAATATTCAAATTGAAGTCGGCACGAAAAAACGAGCATGGGCCGATCGACTATGGTGAGGCGAAGGCTCTTTGATGACTGCTTGAGCCTCAGATGCTTGGCCCCATTATCGCACCTGCCTTATTTCCACCCTATTGCAACTACAGAAGCTATTTCGAACTGCCTTTCAAGATCCTTTCCCAAGCCTGTCTTGCGATCCTCTCTCTGGCCTTCCGTCTATTTAATTCACAGAACTCTTAAGACCTCGCTCGCTTTCTCGATAGCTACGGCGGCTACAGAATGGGACCCTCTTGTCATTACCTCTACAACAACACACAACAGGCTACCTACCTACACGCAGACGCAGCGAAAATGAGATTTATTTCCAGTTCCCAGACAAGGCAGCGGCCATGTAATGCATTACCTACACCCACACCTGATTGAACTCGAAAATGCTGATGCTGGATCTCCCATTCTACGCATTGGTAAAAGCCAGAACATTCGCTTGTGGCTCGACGTCACTCGACGTCGCTTCCTCTTCGAACTCCGCGGGATTGATTCCTTATATATTGGTGCATGCATTTCTCATCCCCTCGCTCGCTCATCCATACCCCTTTTTTACTCCCCAGAAGTGGGCAGCTTGATCGTATGGTTTAGATACGCGCCTACCCGTGGAGTGGGTGAACCTCGTATGTCACGCCTAATCAAGCTGATTAAAGGCCTGATGATTCAACGCTAGGTAGGGCATCAATAGGGGGCACGTGGCGCGCGAGGAAGAGAGAGAAGATTCCTTGGATCGCTTGTTGCTAATGTTACATTTACTCAAGGTAGCTAGCTTTTAATCAGTTGGTCCAACATACACGCTAGTCATTGTCTCCATTGTCTCCTAGCTTATCTTGAAGTCGACGATTCGGATGCATAAGCCACGCCGATTCGTATAGCTACGGCCGCATATGCAAGCTACAGTTCGACGACGAAAGAAATACGTTGTTTCTATGATTAAAACCCAAACCGAAAAGGTAGCGAATGCGTAACCGCCGTGTAACTTAACATTATGAAACAGAGAAATAGAAACATTGATAATGCAAACGATACAAGCTGAACATATTAAAGTTGGTAACAGACAGAATCTACCTTTTCTACTGCCACGGACCAATCCTTGCCTTTGACAACCACGCTACACAACTGGTCTCCCAGGAGTCCAGTAATGATGCGCCGAGCTAACAGCCGGCTGTCCATGATACGATGGGGCAGAACGCTCACTCCAATAGCAATCAGTTTGTTCAAAGAAGAGACGCTAAGCCGCTTGCAAGATAGTGAGGTAATTGAACCCAAAAAAGTTCTCAAAAAAAAAGTATACATACTTAGTCCTTATGCCACTACAAGCAGGCTGCTCGACAAAATTCGAGCCCTGCCTCTTGTCAAATCTGCTAATGTATAAGGGACAGTGAGTATACAGCGTAGGTAAAAACGTTCACTCTAAATTTTTGGATAGGAAGAGAAATGCGTGACGGCCGTAAATTGAAGCTGAAGTCAACATCAAAGAAAGCATAGATTGTATCACATTGTGTGAGGTGAAGACTACATCTTAGATAAAACGACCTTTCCACTGACAAATAGGAGCTACAGATCTACATGACTTATGCCACAATTTTATTGCTCGAGAATCATACACACTGAGATTTGGTACCCCTCCTCATTACCTTCAACATATAAGTATCCCCAATGTTGGCTGACTGACACTCATGACCTCCTCACTTTTGACGGCTGACCACCGCAAACAATCCCTCGTTACCTCGACACAGGTAATCACTATCGCGAATAAGCAGTGCAACAACCCTGATGGATGCTGATTCTAGAAAATACAGTAGCAGACAGTTTGCCGATCCCCTGCCCTTCTCCATACCTAGACCCACGATGAAACTCTTTCTCTACACATAGAGCAAGGGTGAAGGACTCGCCTGTAAATCGATATCACATCCTCCCCGAATTCCGTCAGCTTTCTTCTTACATCTTTTTCTTACATCGCCGCATTCCTTGCTCGCTCGCCGCATACTAATTTTTCCACGCCCAGCAGCCAGCAGAATCGTTGTTAAAGGATGTCTTTGATATCATGCCTGTTATGAACCAGGAAAGGTCAGCTCGATGTCTATCTGCTTAATTAGGCCTGAACTTAGCTTATCATAAGTACTGCCCATTGTTATACTACGTTAATCTCGAGTTTCGAGGTTATATCGCGGTTTGCCGTTTTGGTTTAAGTTTAGCTTAAGTTAGTTTAAGCTAGGATTATTTTTATTTAAATTAGCTTCTGTTAATTAAATTTATTTGTCATAAAATTAAATATATAATGATAAATAATTAGTAATATTAAAATTTAAAAATAAATCGGTAAAATATAAATATATTAAAAAAAAAGTTTATTATATATATAATTATATTTAATTATTAAGAAAATAAAGTTTTAAAAATAATAAAAATCAGATTTTTATAAGTTTCATATTTAATTCTATAATATTATAATATATTTAAATATTTAATATATTTTTTATTATAAAATAATATAATTATTTTTAATATAAATAAATTGGCTATTTTTCTTTAACTATTTAATATTTATATATTTAAATAGTTTTTTTATTATTATTTAATAAAAATTTTACTATATTTTTTAGTCAACTTTATATAATAAAATAAAGTCTAATTTGCATTTATATAAAAAAATTTGCCTTTTAAAAAAAAAAATAAGTAATTATTAATAAAATAATTAACCTAAGTATATAAACAATTTTTTCTTAATTTCGAAATATAAAAAAAATAGCTAACTTTTTTTTATATATTTATAATAAGTTTTTTATTAATAAAAACTAGGCTTTAAATTTTATATATTTGTTACAAACCAACATTCCAGCAAGACCAGGGTAACGGCCTAGTGTGTATGGAGACACTATGGATATTTATATATGTAGAAATAAAAAGAATTATGTAAGGGGATTACGTGACTTATGATTAGTAAGGATTACTAAGCAGAACTGATCAGAAGGATCAGTAAGGATCACTGAGCAGGACTGATCAGACTTGAACACTGAGGGAAGGGATTAGGTATATAGTTTATAGCATTTTCTATATTTCTAGTCATTCCTTTACTTAGTTATTAATCTAAGTATTTTCTATTTTTTTGGAATTGAATGGGAGAAATCTCTTGACGACTATCTTACGTGATAATCTTTATAAACGTTTAGCTATATCTTTTTATAGTTGTAAGTCGAGAACGTTGTTGGTATAGCTAACCTTTATTTTTAGGAATAAAACCTAACTAACGCAATTAACTATTTAGTTAGACGAGTTGTTATATTTTGATAATTTTTGTTTAGTTAGCTATTTTGATATTTAAGCAATAACTGTAATGGCGCTTTAAATTTTAATCGGAAGTACTGTTAGAGTATTTAGCTTTGTATTATCTACAGCAGTTACGTAATAGTAGCTTGTTATATTTATTAGCAAAATTGCAGAACTCGAAGCTTAAAATTTATAACTACACCAGGACCAAAAAAATATTCGACTATCTAAAAAATATAAGTATTTTAACCTAATTTCGTTTAAAAAGAAATAACGCCGAAGTTCAGATTTTTCTTATTTAAGCTAAAGCCTATATACATTTTTATTATGCTAGTATACCGATAAATATTAAAAAAGTTATATATATTATAAAATTTCTAAAAGGAACAGCTCTAAAATAATTTAAACCGATTATACGCGACTATATAGATAAGGACGAAAAAGATTAAGATTTAGAAACTATACAAGTTTTTGGGGACTACGATAATTTTGCGAAGAAACTGCGCAATATTTTCGGAGATCTAGAAGAAGCTAGAATAGCGGTACGAAATATTAAACGTTTTAAATAAAAAAGACCAGTTTTAAAATATGTAGCTAAGTTTCGATAGCTGTTATCCTGAACGAACTGGGACGATGACGACGTTTTTATGGACCAGTTTTATAATAGATTAAAGAACGAAGTTAAAGACGAATTTTGCCGTATAGATAGATTTAAAAAGTTTAAGATTTACGTTACTAACGTAATTTGGATCGATAACCGGATTTATGCTAGAAAATTGGAAAAAAAGAACAATAGTATTCCAGTTAATTATAAAAAGAAACGACAGAATAAGTTTACTTTTTATAAAACGTACGTAAGACCTATAGATTTTGATATAATTTAAAAAGGTAAGGGTTAGAAGAAGTTTAAAAATAAAAACAACGTTATTTGCTATAATTGTAGTAAAAAGGGATATTATAAGAATGAATGTTGTAGCGAAAAGAAGACGATATATCTAAAAATCCTAGAACTAAGTGTAAATGTTATTTAATATAAAGAACGAATATTTGCTGCTATATTATGAATAGATATTTTAAATATTTAATAATTAGAATTAAAGGATTTAAATGATTAATATTAGCAATATATTTTTAAAAATAGAGCTTGTCCGGTATACTTAGAAATTATAAAATTTTAAGCAGCAATTGCTCAAAGATATATATATTATACGATAGTAATTTACGAACTATATCTAGCTAGATAGTAAGAATTTAAAACGATATCGAAAAAAAATAGCAATAGCGATATTGTTATATTTAACGATAATAGCAAACTTATAGCAAAAAACTCCACTAGCAAAATCTAGCGCAAGGCAAATGCTTAGCTAAATAAGATGCTAATAGAGCAAGAGCTATAAAATAAACCTATTATTTGTTAGCAATTAGAAAAAGCTAAAAGAAATACGGTATGGAAGTTTTTTATTTAAAAATAACAAGAGGAATACGCTATTAATTAGGCTATAGGAGAAAGATTAAATATCTAAAATAATTTTAACAAAACGGTTGAGGATATCTATTAAAATCGGAAGATTAACGAAAACTATTTATTATTAGACGATAAATAAATAAACCTAAAATATAAACAATATATAACGATATTATAGATTTTATATTTTATTAGCTGATGCTTAATTTATTTTTATAATAAAATAAAATACCGATAGTTTTTACGAAAACTATAAAGATAGTTTATAAAAAAATTATATATAAAAAGATATATAAAACTAGTAAAAATTGTCCTAAAAGACCTTCGAGGATTTGCGATTTTTAAAAAGAACTTAAATTAAAACTACGATAAACTAGAATAGTTAAAATATATTAACGAAATATACAAACTATATATAAGAATTAAGGTAAAAGAATAGTATTAAACTAATAAACTATTTTATTGCTTAAAATCCAAATAAACTAATTGCAATAACAATTATTACAAAAAATATATAATATAAAAAACTATATAATATCGGTATATTAGGGATACGATAGAACGAGAAGCCTTAAAAGAAGTTGCTAAAAACCGGATATTTAGAGGACTACTTCAGAAACTAGAGGTATTAAGGAACTATTTTATTATTTACGAAACGATATCCGATGATTAGAACGAGGCAAATAAAGCCTTAAAAATTATTAAAAAAAAGATACGCAAGTAGTTTAAAAAATAGAAACGAGTAATTAGCTTCAGGAAGTTCTATAAAAAAGTACGATGCAAAATATAGAAGCTAAGAAAAGGATAAACATTATTCCTTAATAAAAAAACGTAAAAAATATAACTAAAAATAAATGTTTAAGTAGTAGCATTAGTTATATATTGGCTATAAAATTGGAACGAAAATGATCGATTTTATATAAACTATAAAGAGTTATATAAAATAATAATATTATAGTATTAAAGGAAAAATATCCCAGAACTGAAGATTAGTATTAAGCAGGATATTAAAATTGCTGCAGTACAACAACGACGCTATAGTCGGGAATACGATATATATATACAAATAAAAGAAATATTCGATAAAAAAAAAGCGCTAGAAGAACAGCTAAACCGGCAGATTGCTAATCAATAGATAAAAAACGACGAAAGGCAATTATGAAACGTTAACGATTGACTTAAAAATTAACTCGATATTTAAACAATATAAATATTAAAATTAATAGTTATTTTATTATTAACATAATTTATAATAGTTAGAAACTCCGAGCTTTATTAGATTTAGGAGGACTAGAGAACTATATATTTTTAAAAATAATTAATAGATACAATATATTTTAAAATATAAAGAAATAACCCTATATATTTAAAACCGTAGATAGAAGCCTGATATTTTATAATAACAGTATAGTTAAAAGAGAAATTGCAGAATTTATTTTAGATATTACCGGTTATAAAGAATAGTTTATATTTGATATTACGAATATATTAGATTTTAATATAATATTAAAAATACCCTAGTTATAGAAAAGTAATCTCCGAGTGGACTAAAGAATTAGCCGTCTCTATTAGGATACACTAGAAAGGAGTTTAGCCTCTATAACGCTACAAAAACTAGCTGTAAACAAGATTTAACGGCATTTAGTGATTGTTTTGATAATACAAGATATCGAAGCGAAATAAGACGAGTAAATCATAATTTTTAAAAAATATGAAGAATTTCGCGATTTATTTAATAGAAAATACCAGACTATAATAGGATTACTTAAATATAATCGATAGGATTATTATATATTTTTTAAAGAAAGACAAAAACTACGATTTTTCTTTATCTATAATATAAATAAACAGTAACTTGAGGTACTTAAGGAATAGGTAACGAAAAAATTTAAAAATAGAGGGATTAAACGATCAATATCGCTAGCGGGCGTACTATTCTTTATTGTACCTAAGAAACCAGGAAAAAATGGAAAACTTAGATAGAAAATTTGCCATAATTTCCAAAACTTAAACAGCAAAACTATTAAGAACCGATATTTTTTACTACTTATTAAGGATATAAAAAATCGACTATATAAAGTATAATAATTTATTGCGTTAAATTTATTTAATATATATAACTTAATACGTATTATAAAAAGAAAAAAATAGAAAACAATATTTTATATTTTTTATAGATATTATAAATATTTATTAATACTATTTAGACTTACCAATATATTAGTATTATTTTAAGAAATAATTAATATAGTACTATAAAAGTATTTTGACTATTTTGTAGTAGTATATTTAGATAATATACTAATATATTCTAAAACGTTAAAAAAATATAAAGAATACGTCAAATTAGTGCTAAAGGTACTATAAAATATAAAGCTATTAGTGAACTTAGAGAAAAGCGAGTTCTATAAATAGCAGGTAGATTTTTTAAAATTTATAATATTCCTAGGAGAAGTTCGAATTTAAGACTTTAAGATATTAATAATTAAAAACTAGCTACTGCCGAAAGATATTACCGAAATACGATCGTTTATTAGATTTACGAACTACGTATGCGCGTTTATTAAAAACTTTGGTAAAATAGCAGCTCTATTGACGGACCTAATTAAAGAGGGAGTTCTATTTATTTAGACCGAACGCGAATAAAAAGCCTTTAATTGGATCAAGAAAGCAATTTTTAGCGAACCTGTATTAAAACTTTCTAATTTCGACAAAGTATTTGAAGTTAAAGTCGATATTTATGATTTTGCTATCGGAGGATAGCTAGGACAACGTGACGAGAAAAGCAAACTATATCTAATAGCCTTTTTTTCTAAAAAGTTGTCAGGACTTTAATTTAACTATTAGATATATAATAAAGAGTTAATAGTTATTATAGAAGTATTTTATAAATAGAAACTTTATATTAGTAATATAGAGTTATTAATAAAGGTTTATAGTAATTATAAGAATTTTACTACTTTTATAATAACGAAAGAGTTAAATAAACGATAAGTTAGATAGGCAGAATTCCTGTTTTAGTTTAATTTCTATATTATCCATATGGCAGGCAAGGAAAACGTACGGGCGGATATCCTAAGTCGGAAGCTTGAATATAAATAGGAAGTACTACCATTAAGCCAAATACTCTTAAGCCCTATAAAAGAAGGATACCTCACCATTTCAATAACCCAACGGGATCACGACAGATAGACCAGCCGAATCAAAGCATACTTCCGAGGAACTATTAGTGGAGACTTGCCGGAAGGAATAGACTTTTAGAGCGATGCCCTAGGAGAATTGACCGGAACTAACAATATTGTGGTTTATGAAGAAAAGATGTACGTACTACTAGTGTTTTAGAAAGAGCTAGTTAAGGAACTACACGAACACCCGCTAGCAGGATACTAAGGAGAGTTTAAAATATTCTTAAAATTTCGGAGGATCTACGACTTTTTTAAAGCTAGGAAGGTAGTTAAAGAAGTTATAAAAAAATGTAATCTCTACAATAAGGCTAAATTATTACGATATAAGCTCTATGGACTATTGAAGCCTATACCACTACCAGGTAGGGCATGGGAGGTGGTTATATTCGATTTTATTACGAAATTACCACCTTCCAAAGAACCTATGACAAGAGTGTTTTACGATAATATTTTTGTTATAGTATATAAATTTATAAAAATGGCATGCTACATTTTTTATATTAAAATAAATATAACTAAAGATTTTATATATATTATAATTCGATATTTTACAAGCCGATATAGGATATCTAAAGAATTTATATCTAACAGAAATCAAAAAATAGCATCTAAATATTGGCAGTTTTTGATAAAAGTACTAGGTATTAAAAGCAAAATATTTACAAAATATTACCTATAGATCGATAGATAAATAGAGCGTTTTAATTAGGTTTTGGAAGCTTATTTACGATATTATATTAATAAATAACAAGACGATTAGGTCAAGAAGTTATCCAATACAGAATTTGTTTACAACAGCTCAGATATCGAGTTTGTTGGAATATCACCATTTAAAGCGAATTATAAATTCAACCCAGATGCCTCTAAAACACCGCTCGAGGATATCACCGCACCACATATAGAAATCCAAGCAAAAGATCTGATCAGTCTGCAACAGCGAATACAGGCAGAATTAATGTTTCTACAACAACGCTTAAAGTTATATTATAACAAGAAACGGTTGTCAAAGCCAACTTTGAAGGAAGGACATAAAGTTTATCTATTCCGACGAAATATCAAAATAAAACGACTAAATAAAAAACTCGATTTCAAAAAAATTAAACCATTCAAAATCGAAAAAGTTTTATTAAATCTAAATTACCAACTATTATTATTTTAAAAAATGAGGATATACTTAGTTTTTCATATCTTATTACTAGAACTAGCACTACAAAACGCCAAACTCGAAACACAACTCGAAGTAGACCCCGATTAAGATATATACGACGTTGAAGAAATACTGGATTTACGTTAAAATAAGAACATATTTGAATATTTAGTACATTAGAAGGATTACCTATATTTAGACGACACTTGGGAGCTTAAAAAGAACTTGTCGTCTACCTTAGCGATTGTGGCGGATTACTACCGCCAGTATCTTGATCGACTAAAGCTAAGAGAGAGAGGTCGACCTCCCAGGAAGTATCAAAGGATGACCAATCAAAATCGGGACTTGGAATAGTAGATACAATCTTCTGCTCCTCCGCTATAAAACGACGCTACTCGACATCAAGACGTTCTAACTTGTCTAATTCGTCAAAAATATTAGTATCCCGCTAAACTATTTTTAAATCTTGCTTATAAAGAAACTCTTTCTATTTCTAAAAACGAAGAAGCTTATTAAAAGATTCGTTTATTTTTTATTAAACCTATATAAAACGCTTTTTTGTAGCGTTTTCTTCTTCTTTAATCCAACGACGCTCAGAATAGATATTTCTAAAGAAAGATAATAAAATACTATTCCTATTACATGCCATACCAAAAGAAGTATACTTTTTATACTTCTTAATACCTTCCATCATTACATAATAAAAACTTTTTAAATTACATCTAGAACAAGGCATAATTTCGTATCTAAATTTGTCGTACGAATTGACTAAATCGTAGCGGCAAACGGTAGACTTTTTCGGAAATACGCGATATTTCTAAATACAATTTAATATAGTATCGTTAGCAAAATACTATACAAAACAAAGAAAAGAAAAAACAAATTAGCAGGAAAGACCTACGCTATTTATTATTAAAAACAACAATAATAGAAAAAAAAGAATAATATTATAAACTAATATTCCAATAAAACTAGAATAACAGCCTAATATATATAAAAATACCATAAATACTTATATATATAAAAACAAAAAGAATTATATAAAAAAATCACGTAACTTATAATTAGTAAAAATTATTAAACGGAACTGATCAAAAAGATTAATAAAGATTACTAAGCAGGACTAATTAGACTTAAATACTAAAAAAAGAAATTAAATATATAGTCTATAGCATTTCCTATATCTCTAGTCATTCTTTTATTTAATTATTAATCTAAGCATTCTCTACTTTTTTGGAATTAAATAGGAGAAATCTCTTGACGACTATTCTACGTAATAATCTTTATAAACGCTTAGCTATATCCTTTTATAGTTGTAAGTCGAGAACGTCGTTGGTACAGCTAACCCTTACCTTTAGGAATAAAACCCAACTGGCGCGATTAACCATTTGGTTAGACGAGTCGTTATAATATCGTTATTTTAAGTTAAAAACACGTTTTAATTATAAAATTAATTATTAAAAAACTTTTTATAAAAATTTAAATATATATTATATATAATTTAAATTAGTAAAAAATATAATAGTAAAATATAGTATTTTGTTAAAAATTATCTATAATTTTAATAAATTAAAATATACTATTATTTTTAAAACTATTTATATTATATTTTTAAATAAAACTTATTTTATATTATAAATATATAATAACTTTTTATTATTTAATTAATATATTATATTTATTTTAAATAGCTATATTATTAATAAAAACTTTTTAAAGTAAACAAAATATTTTATTATATATATAAAAAACTGAAAAGAAAATACTATATATTTATTTATTTTCAATAATTATAAAAATTGTTATCTTATAAAATTTAATAAATATTTTAAATTAATTAATATAATATTATCTTATATATATATTTATTTATTTTATAAATTTTAATTTTTCGATATTATTTGTTTTTTTGTTATAAAATAAATATATAATAATTTTATTAAAAATTTAATATATTAATATTAAATTTATACTATAAAAAATCTTTTTATATAGTTTTTATATTATATTATAAAAAAAATTTATATTTAAAATTCTTTAATTAAATTTCAAAACAGCTAAATTTATTTTTTTCGATTTTAAATTTATAATTTTAAATTTAACTATTAATTAATATAATATATAAATTAGTAGATTATTTAAATTAATAGATTATTTTTTTTAATATTTAAATATTATAATTTTAATAAATTAATTATAATGTGTTAAAATTAATTAAAATTAATTAGAATTTTCTTCAATATTATTATTTTATATTTATTTAATAAATATGTATATTATAGTTAATATTATTATATATACTATAATATTATATATTTTTGCGACTTTTTTTTTTAAACGACTATTTTTACCTTTTTTTTTTGTTTATTTTACTATTATTATTTTTTAACCCGGAAACTATTATTTTTTACAATCGTAAATGATTTTTTAAATTATAGTTATTTATTTTTGGTTTTTTGGCGTTTAAAAAAATATAATTAATTTTGCAAAAATAGCCGTTTTTTTCTTTTTAAAAGTAATATTTTATGTAATAATTTATATATAGCTTTTATTAATTAATTATAAATTATAATAATTAATATTAAAAAATTATTTTAATAATTAAAGATTTTATTTAAAATAAATAAATTAAAAAATAGCTTTATTAATAATAATAAATATTTTAAAAACTTAAAAAATAATAAATAATTTAAATTTAAATATAAAAATCTTACTAATATAATTAATATTTAAGCTTAAAATTATATATTTAAAGTTAAAAAAAATAAATTTAATTTTTTTAAAACTTGATTTAATACTTTTTAGCGTAAATATTTTTTTTAATATAATATAAAAGTTATATAAAAAATCTCTTTTTATAACGTAAATTTAATACCGGTATATTAAACTTTTAATAAAATTATTATAAACCTATTTTATCATAGAAAAATAAATAAAATCAAAAAATTAAAGCTTATAAAATAAATAAATAAATATATAAAATAATATTAAATCGATCGATTTAAAATATTAATCGAATTTAACAAAATAATAGCTTTTATTAAAAGGTTAAATTTAATACTATATAATATTATTATTATTATTATTATTATTATTATTATTATTATTATTATTATTATTATTATTATTATTATTATTATTATTATTATTATTATT
>MU388959.1:0-96865 GCA_022578795.1 Xylariaceae sp. FL0255 | reverse complement strand
TATTTATAAAAATATAATAAAATTAATAAATTTACAAAATTTATAAAAATATACAAAGCCTATAAAAATATATAAAATTTATAGAGGCATATAAAACCTATGGAGGCCTGCAAGGCCCATGGAGGCATGCAAGGCCCATAGAGGCATAAGAGGGCCTACGAGGCCCATGGAGGCATGCAAGGCCCATGGAAGCATGCAAGCCCACACTAACGCGCAGTCTGGGCGGTGCTACCCTAAACCTACCTTAATCTACCCTGAACTTACCCTATAGGCTTTTTTCAGCCAATCAGAAGCTAAGAAATAAAGCACAAAATTCTGGGGTGAACATTCCGACCAGACCAATTTCTCCACACCTCACACCCACTCAACAAACAAAACCCCGAAGTAGAACTTCAGCATATGCCATACCGATTAAAAGCGCCAAGCCTTTTTACCAATCTAAAGGGGCCGGTGGTAACCCTCTTTAAGTTATCTTCTAATATAATATTAGAAGACAAGATTAAAGAAAAGGGATCTAAAAGATTAATGATTTATATAGGGAGTAAAATATATATATTACGCTTTTAATATAACGATATTATTTTTGTAAATTATAAATATTAACTAATAGCTTTTTATTTTTTAACAGTAATTATTAAAGTTATTATAGCTATTAAAATTATTAAACCGGTTAGTTATAAAGTTGCTAAATAAGGTATATATTAGATTAAATAGAAAAAAGCTATAAAAGAAAAATATAACTTTTTAATAGAAAACTTTACTTAGGAAATTTATATATTACTACTTAATAAAAAGGTACTATTTAGTAAATAGGTTTATAAACTAAAATATAACGAATTTAACAAAATTGTAAAATATAAAGTCCGTTAAATAATTAAAAGGTTTAAATAAAAGAACGGTATTAACTATAATAAAATTTTTGTATTTATTATTAAATTTATAAGCTATAAGATTTTTTTTGCTATTATTGCTATATTGGATTTTAAAATTTACTAAATAGATATTAAAACAGCGTTTTTATATAAAAAAGTTAAAAAAAATATATATATTAAGTAACTATTAAAGTTTATTAGAAATTTTACTAAGGTTTATAAATTAAAACATATTTTATATAGTTTAAAATAAATATTATAAATATAGTATTAAATATTTACTAAATATTTAAAATTATTAAATTTCGAAAGTTTCGATGTAGATATTGGAATTTTTGCTAAATATAATTATTATATTATTATATATATCGACAATTTATTAATTATTAGTTTTAATATTGCCGAAATTAATAGTATTAAATTTTTTTTAAGCAAGCAGTTTTATATAAATAATTTAAGATTTGCTAAATTTTATTTAAAAATAACTATTAAACATAACCGGGATAACGTATTTTAAAGTTATTATAAAGAGTTTATTTTGAAAAAATATTGCAAAAATTTGGCTTTTAAGATTTTAATAAGTTTAAACATAAAAAAGTACGTTTTATTTATATATTAATAATTAGTAAAATTAAAACCTTTTTAAACAATTTTATTATAGAAATTTTTAATAAAAAATAGTATTAAAACGATATAAGTTTATTAATATATATTATATTAAAGATTTATTTAAATATTGCTTATATTATATCGAAATATAGCAAATATTTAGCGAAGTTAAACGTATTATATATAAAAACAGTTAAGTAGATATTTCGATATTTTATAATTACTATTAATTTACAATTAGTTTATAAAAATAATAATATTATATTATAAAATTATATAGACGTAAATTAAGGTGCTTATAAAAAAACTAAAAAGTCGATTTTAAGGTATATTTTTAATTTTAGTAGCGGCGTAGTTAATTAGAGCTTTAAACGGCAGCTAATAGTATCGTTATTATTATTTAAATCCGAACTTAAAAGTTAGACTTAAATTTGTTAAAAAAGTAGTCTAAATTCGGCAACTACTCGTAAAGTTAAAAGCTATAATAAACGATATATTAATAATTATTTATAATAATAATTAAAGCGCTATTTTAGCCGCCTTTAATCTACTATTATATAGTTAAAGTAAATATATAAAAATTTAAAATCGTTAATATTACAAATAAGTAGTTGTCGGCAAAGTTAAGTTTAAATATATTTTTATCGTAAACTAAGTAGCAGACGGATTTACAAAGCTTTTGCTTTAACTTGCGTTTGAAAGGTTTAGAGCGGCACTAAGCTTAAAGTATGAAGGGTAGAGGATTAAATAATGGACTTGATGACGAACTTTTAAGACTTAACTATTGAGATTAATTATATAAATTGAACCGAAGAAACGGTGTCTTATGAGATGTAGAAAATTACCTATCAACCTATCGTAAAGGTTAAAACGAAGCTGGGCTAAACAATTTAGGCGATAGATGGATGGTCTATATTGGACTCGTCAAAACGAAGCTGCGTAAAACCAGTTCGGACGATAGATGGACGACCTACATTAGACTTGTTAAAAACGAAGCTGCGCTAACCAGCTCGGACCATAGATGAGATGGAAGACCAAATCCGACAGACGCAAAAGCACGAGGCACCTTAATAGGGGCAAGTGGTGTTTAGGATACAGTCCGAAGCCCAAGGGGCAATAGGCTTAAAAAGCAAGGCCGAAACACAAAAACACGAGGCACCCGCAACTATAAGGAAGCAAGTGGCGTCTTAGGACAATATAACACCTGCCGAGATGTAGAAGGCCCAGATTTGACGGCATAAAATCAAGAAGCTCCCAGAAAAGACCAAGACAAGGCACCCGCAAGACGGCCTCTCCGAAAAGAGATCTTGATAAGTCACGGCACATATAAAAGAGTACTTGGCGCTAACAACATTTCCAGGAGAAAGGCCCGCAAAAGAAGCACGTTGTCTTTGAGACTATTACCAATATACCTTTAGACTAAATTAGCAGAAGACTTAAAAGTGCAGAAGTACCGGGCGGATACCAACAGCAGGTGGACAACCATCTGCAATCGTTATGGCAGTAGATGTATAGGTGTATACGACTTATGTCTTGATTAAGTCTAGGTTATCGCAAAAAGGCTAAAAAAACAGAATAAAAAGCAAAGGTAGTCAAAAAGCAATGAAGGGATATAAGAAGGATATAATAGGGGCTTTACGGAACTAAGCTGTAGAAGGGGGAGAAGGACGGTATCTGCGGCTGCTGACAGTTAGGTTTAAAAAGAAACTCCTAAAGGAGGATTTTAATAAACCTTTTTTACGAGAGTGTCTACAGCTGACTTTTTTGTTTAGCGTTAGAGGGAGTATTTATTGATGGTCTTTTATTGGAGAGGGAGTATCTTTATTAGGTATTGGCATGATTACGCATAGATCGAAAAGGAGTGTTAAAGCTATAAAGGCTAGATATAATAGAAAACGCCCTACACATAACTATTTAAGTATATATAATATAGCTTCACCTCCGACGAGTAGTTCGGGGAATTTAGACCTTAAGATAATTAACGGGATAACCATGTACTATTTTCTTGATAATTTGAAATTCTCCAATAGCCGGAGATTTGATGATACTATGATCGCGTAAGCGACACCGGTGGCAAAGGAACCCCTGCCTTCTCAATTTCGTCCGTAGAAAGTTCAGTCTTCAGGGTGCGAGCATCGGATGGCACGCTTGGTGTTTGTATCAACGGGCTGGATGATGCTTTGTGTGCAACGGCGATCGGTGGTGCTCGAGACTGGTCTTGATTTGCCACTTTGTCGGTAACGCTTCGCCACTCGACACCCAGAGCGCCTATGAGCGTAGCGGAAGAGAATGTAAGCAGCATCTACCACACGTACTTCAAGGCGTCGTTGTAGCTTGCCGATACTTCTGGTATCAAACTGGCATTCAGCTTACTTCGTAGCTCGCCAGCCCCGATGGCTACAAGAGAATTTGGGTCAACGGACGGAATGCGCTCCGCTATCAGTTGCTTGAATCGGTTGTTGAACAGAGTTTGGCCGATGGATACGGCTAATGTGCCTCCAAGAAGTTTGCACACGTTGGC
Source organism: Xylariaceae sp. FL0255 (assembly GCA_022578795.1). Classification (NCBI taxonomy): domain Eukaryota; kingdom Fungi; phylum Ascomycota; class Sordariomycetes; order Xylariales; family Xylariaceae; species Xylariaceae sp. FL0255. The sequence goes on along the minus strand of MU388959.1, from coordinate 92,863 downwards.
AAGTGCGGTACCAGTTGGGATATCAATCGCCGGCAGCATAGTCTGAGCGATGAGGGTTGGCTGTTGCCAACCAAGGCCTTGGCCAACACCGTAGAGGGCTAGATAGCCAAACATATGACCATTGCTGGCGTCCGAGGTCCAAGTCGTGAATAGGCCGAGGGCGACACTGACCACAGTGACACAGGCAATCATAAAAGGCGCCGAATACCCGCCCTTGGTCAGAATGTAACCAAGGATTAACAATACGACTGTCTGACCTGCAACGAAAACCACGATATCAAGTCCGCTCCGTAATGGAGTAGCACCCCTGACAGCCTGAAACCAAAGGGGTGCATAGTATAGCACGCCGAAGTTGACGCCGCCTTGAGCGAATGCATACCAAGATGCGAACGCCATGCTGCGCTGCGAGATGACGCTCTTCGGTATTGTCGCTTTAGGGCCGAGATGTATCTGCCAGCATATCCACACTATCAAAACGACACCAAAGATCACTAGCAAAGCGATTATGCGTGCGTTTGACCATGCGTAAGTCTGACCGCCAAGCTGTAGCGCTAGTAGTAACGAGGTGATAGATCCGACTAGTAGTATTGTACCGAAGGGATCCATCCTTTTAAATTTCTCCCATACATCCAGATTAGCCAGTTTAGCTGCCGCTGCGGGAGAGGTGAAGAAAGGTACAAGCCCAGCAATGGCCAAGCCACCAAGCTTCATCGCCCTGGTCAGATAGTGTCGGGTAATCCCATGTCTCCAGCAGACTTACAGGTAAGTTGATGTAAAAGCTCCACCGCCAGGTTACCCTTGAAGTAAATGCACCGCCGATTAGGGGACTGGGAGTTCAGGTCAATACGGGAAGCCCAAGAAGAGAGTAGGCTGACACACTTACCCGAATATACTCGCAATGCCATAAACAGTGGCAAGGTAACTAGAGTACATCGGTCGTTTCACGAGCGGAACGCTGAAGGCGACGGTGAGGAAAGATCCCGAGAAGATGCCAGCAGCACCCAATCCTGCCAAAGCCCGTCCAACGATGAAGGCAGCGGAGCTGGGGGCGGAGCCACATACTGCGCTGCCAATCTCGAAGATGACAATGGCGGTGATGTAAACTGTTTTGAGATCGTAAAACGTGAAAAGCCTGCCCCAGAAGACTTGAAAGGCGCACTGCCCCAGGAAGTACGCCGATCCGTACCAACCTATATCCTGAGCGCTGTGGAACTCATCTGATATTGCTGGGATCGCTGTTGATACAATCGTCGTGTCCTTCCAGAATTCATCAATAAGATTCATGTGTAACAGGAGATTTCTTTTCATACCAAAGCCTGAAGAAAAAGAACTATGCACGCGAAGAAGAGAATCAATAATAAACGCGGTCCTCGTGGCAATGATTGCGAATCTGGAGGTGGCGGCATCGTGTTAGAGTTTGTAAGATCACTAAGTTTGAGGCCGGTAAATGTCTGTAAATATGCTGGCAACAAACTCTTGTCGTGATCCTAGTGGAAGTGGAAGTCAACGAATGAAGATGGTTGCCAAAATGCCAAGAAATAATCAAGTTTCATGCACTACACATTCCACCCAGATGACGCAAGAGTTAACAGAACAGTCACGATCTGAATAAAGTCACAGGGCATAGAAAGCCGTAAATGTACGCAAATAACATTGGCATAAGTCTCATTCTATCCTTGAAGAAAGGGAATTATGAGTGGCCTGGGAAAATCCGTGTAAGTACCTGGGTGACATGCAAGTTCCGACCATCCCTCAGACAACTTCGTGCAGCTCTGTTAACCAATATGGACGCTACCTCTCTTGCCTCCCTGTCTTCCACTCAGTCTAGGGTAGGTCTTCTGCCCTTGTCTTACGAAAGTTTACAGTACGAGTTCCCAGATGTGGAGGAGTTCTTGCACGATTGGACACCCGGGACCCGAGACCCGGTCCCCGAGACCCGGTCCCCGATCTCACTCTTCCGAACCCCGACAGGCAATTTCTTGTAGAGTTGCTGAATTTTCTCTGAGATCCCAGCGTCAGGGAGCAGTCACATTAAATCTCTGCAAGGCCATTCTGATAGAAAACTTTGCCAATCCAGTTCATGAGCCACGCGACTGAAGAGAATCCTGACGGACTCCGGGGTTGCAGATGGCTTCGTTGCTTCGATGCTTACTCGAATATTGACCGGATATTGACCTCCATGCAGTAGGCGAAGAACTTCAGTATCAGTAGATTAGGGAGAAGATGCTTTAGATAAATACATGTCCATTCGAGAATTATAAGAACTTTGTGTCTTGAAGTGCCAGTTCGCGATCATTACGTTTGACAAGCCACTTCGCAGAAGGTCTATCAGCATCGAGTTCCTTTCAGGCCAGAGAATCTAGAAACATCAAACTTACACTTGAGATGCTTCGGACGAGTATGTGGGACAACATTCTGGCCCTCATCGTGGGCCTTCCTTTTACATTCGCACTGTCACTTCCTTCTGATAAGAGCGAAAATGTGTTACGAACCTTCGATTACACCCTTTCTTGGGAAGAGGGAAAGCCGAACGGAGTTAGTCGGGACATGATCTTCATCAACGGGCAATTCCCTGGTCCCATGCTTGAGATTAATGAAGGAGACGATGTGCTGGTGACAGTTCACAACACGATGCCTTTCAATGCCTCAATACATTTCCACGGTATGTGAGACTCTCGAGTCAATTTGGATGAGAACTAAACAGATCGAAAGGTGTTGAACAGTATGGGACTCCCTGGTCAGACGGTGTCCCGGGCTTATCGCAGAGGCAAATTCTATCGGGGGCTTCCTTTGAATACAGGTGGACGGCAACTCAGTATGGCGAGTACTGGTATCATGCACATACCCAAGGCCAGATCGATGACGGCCTCTTCGGCCCGATAGTCATCCATCCCAGCGATACCACGGAGACACCCTTCAAGCTCATTTCACAAGACGAAGCCACAATCGCTGCAATGGAGAACGCAGCTGCTAATATTCAGCCGCTAATGCTGAGCGATTGGCGAAATATCGATTCGATTACCGCTTGGAATATAATTGTTAATGCCAGCTCTGACCTGCCCTGTCTTGATTCGCTACTCATCAACGGAAAGGGGCGTATTGAATGCTGGTCCGCTGAGAAGCTGGCTTCCCTCGTGACTCCGGAGATGGCGGAGCTGCTGGCTGCTGAAAACTTCACTAGCCTTACGCCCAAAGGGTAATGCTTATCCCGGTCCCGCATCTTCAAGCAGTCACGCGTTCAAAGACTAGTGCTAACAACGTTGGTAGTTGTCTGCCGAAGCCGGTGGCCTTGCTGGCTCTTGACGGAACGTACCCGACAAATGCCTCTGCGATTCCGGATGAGCTCTTTGATGTTTGCAACAGCACTGACACCCCGAATGCGAGTTTTAACATAGAGAAGCAGTCAAACGATGTGGATGGAACATGGGCTGCCTTCGACGTTGTCGGAGTCTATACGACCTTTTCCACCTCGTTCTCCATCGACGGCCTACCAATGTGGGTTTACGCCGTCGATGGGCAGTACATCGAACCCCAACTCGTCAACGCCATCAGTGTTGTGATTGGGGAACGATACTCTTTTCTCGTTCACCTTACAGAACCTGGCGACTACACGATCCGTCACGCCAGTACCCTGCCAATCCAATTGATCAGTGGACAGGGGACCATCTCCTACGCATCGAAAGGAAGCTGCACCAAGAAGAATCAGACCGTGCCGACTCAATACATCAATGACGGCGGAGCAGCTATAGGTACAGATGTAGTATTCTTCAGCGAGGCCATTTCAAAACCGTACCCACCTTCCCCTATTGCGCAAACCGCCAATCAGACCTTCATACTTACGATTGGAAACTCTGATGACCGCGGTTATATCTGGTCCATGAACGGGACCCCGGCACCGTCGACACTCGAAGAAGACGTCCCGCCAGTGCTGTTCGATCCGCATCCGTATATCCAGAATGGTTACACGATCACGACTCTCAATAACACCTGGATCGATATCATCTTCGTCTCGGCTGAGTTCCCGCAGCCTGCGCACCCGTTCCACAAGCACGGCGTCAAGTTGTGGCAAATTGGGTCAGGTCAAGGCGTCTGGAATTACAGCAGCGTCGAGGAGGCGATGCAGTACATCCCTCAAAGTTTCAATCTGCTCGACCCGCCCCGCCGCGACGGCTTCTCGACGCTTGATGCCCTCGATGGACCGACCTGGGTGGCGGTGCGGTATCATGTGAATAATCCGGGTGCGTGGTTCCTCCACTGTCATATTTTAGCCCATTTCATGGGAGGAATGGAGTTGGTCATCCAAGATGGTGTTGATCATTGGCCCCAAGTGCCAGAAGCGTATCTGCAGGCTGGAACGTAGGCTAGTTTCACCAACTGTCTCGGCATCCAACTATTGTATTAGAGATGCAATAGGAAACACTCATTTATGTATCTAGGCCTCAACAGGCCCCCATTCACTCGCTAGAATCTTAAATAGAACAAAAAAAGAGCTCTGGTAGCCGGGCACCCCCCCAATTGTTACCCGGGCACCCCCTTTATATATATATACTTAATTAACTAAGTTAATCTTTTATTAATAAGTAGGGTTTTAATATCAAAATTTTTCTAATTTTTTAAGCTTTAAAACTATATTTTTAAAATAAAACTAAGCTTAATATTAACATAAATATTATTAGTTAAAAATAATAGTATTTAAAAATAATTAACTATAATAATATAAAAAGTTTTTAACTTTTTGTAAACTTGGATTTTGAGCTTAAAACTTATAAGCTATACCATTTTAAAGCTTAAAAAATTAGAAAAATTTTGGTATTTAATTTGTATTTATCGATAAAGGTTTGACTGAGTTATTTAAGTATATATATGAAAAGGGGGTGCCCGGCTACCAAATTGGGGGGTGCCCGGCTACCAGAGCTCCAAAAAAAAGACGATGCAGTCATTTGGATATATTCCACTTACCGGCTACCCCTATTGCGCCTGCGAACCTGCGTCTGCGAACCTGCATCTGCCTCTCTGCGTCTGCGAACCTGCCGAACCTCTATCACGTGCGCTCGCTAGCCTTTGCGGCGCCTCTTCTACGCTTCTATCGCGAAATCGAACTCTACCTTTATGAACTTGACCAATGGCGACGTGAAAAAGAGACTAATAAAAGAGGCGCTTATAACGCTAACCCATTCCGGGTTGTGGTCAGAAATTTGTATGGGAAAACCGTACAAGATTTCGGAACCCTTTCGTCCAAACTGTACGCACTACCTTCGTATTACCTCGTATAGGCACGCCTAGCAGATACTATTATATACAAGCTATTTCGGTAAACCTCAAACAAGGTCATTGCTGCCTATTTGTTTTTAGAATGGAATATTGTATATCGGGATTATGACTACTAACCGAGATGTTCTCTCCGGACCTCTGTACGGAGCGTTGTGATCTCTACGCAAGGCCGCAGCTAATTACTTCCTGGGTAGCTCTCGAGCCGTCGCCTCGAGAGCTGTTGGGTCTCTTATGCAGAAATTGGAATTATAGACTGGATTGGAAAACTAGAAACTGCTAATGAGTGGAAGGGAGGCCCTGAGGGCTTATATATAGGAAATGAGTGACTCCAGCTGCATAACCGGTACAGTAGTTTGAAACCGAAACTGACGCTCATACTCTAGCGTGGTAGAGACATCATGAGGACGTCTATGTACTTACAGGGTCATGGTTCTGACAGTAGCCTAGCATGGAGCTACACAGACCTCGGGTCTCCTAACTTTCAGTTAGGAGGACGTAAGAATTGATGAATTTTGAGCCTTGACCCCTATCATTGATCTACCTGCTATCTGAATCCTACTCTCTCACTCTGGGACCAATCCATCTGACGGTTACTCAGTCCTTGCTGACTTGGGAAATCTGGAACCTCCGCCCCATTCTGCTTTCACACGTTGGGTGAGATATCGCTTCTAAGCTGGCTTTATCGAAGCTCAACTTTTGTTGATCTTGAGTGATACACTACTTCTTCGAGTGCGCAGAATGTCTTGATGATTGTAGCATCACCAGGGGGTAAGACTTGAGTGGTGAAAAGCCCCGCTAGCCCACTGGTCCGGTCAAGCCACTGTAAATGTTGTATGAGCATGAACGTTCGACCTGTCTTCTCCGTTCACTTTAAAAGTACGGACGGCGGAGAACTTACAGCGTGAATACTAGGCATGCTTTGCCAACCTGCACTATTTGCCGCCCTACGTTCTGGAAAATTCTCCTTATTGATAGCTGAGCTGAGGCCGAACTCGCCTTTAGCTCCCTCAGGCCACGTCTGACTGATGTGTGCTCGCTTTGCGCCAGACAAGACCTGCTTGAAGTGTATTGGGTCTTCGGTTTGTGAGCTCAGCAGTTTATGGAGGCTTGCCGGCTTAGAATACCTGACTCCTCGTTCCGCAGCAGGCTTGCCAGTAACTTCAACTGGTCGTTAGGTGTACTGAATAGACCGACGCCGCCACAGCAGTTAGGCGCTGGGCCGAATGGGAAATGTTTCTTGGCTAGTGTTCCATCTCTATCTCTCCAAAGTAGTTCGACTTTGTCGGCCTCGAGATCTGGTCGCGTCTATGGCCTAAAGGTCGTGGATTTTATTCTAAGCGGTACCTAGATATTAGTTATTATGAAAGATTCGAGGTTTTGCTTCGCTACTATCTCTATTTGTAAAGATTAGATCAGTAATTTCTATAATTATGCTAAGCCTCGTGATGGTGCGACAAAAATAGACTTATTGTTCGACCTGCCCAATCCATCCCAGAACCGTACGACCAGCCTTTCCCAGGTTCAAAGATAAGTGGATAACGACATCCATCAAGAGACCCGGTAAAGGCATTGGTTTTCTTCCCAACGTAGCTTGCCTAGCGTTTCAGATCTTCGTTATTCTGGTCGTAGCAGAAACCGCTGGTGTGAGAAAGCAGTTGGCTAATTGACGGGTATTAGTCCACTATATCCGAGGATTTTTTTTACGAAAGAGGCTATTATATTTCGTTACCGTAGGGAGATCGAGGCAGTACACTTTCGGAAACGAGGTCTGCCGTCGTCCTCAAAACCTTCGAGTACCTCAAGGTCCGCGAGCTCTGGGACAATATCGCGGACATTCTCATCGAGTGTAACCAGCCCCTTCTCAACAGCAATCAATGTAGCAACTGCCGTAGAGAGCTTGGTGAGAGAAGCAATCCAGTGAAGCAAGTCCAACGTGGTGGGCTTTCCCTCGTGAAGATCCGTCGACCCATATGCTTTGGCAAAAGCAGTCTCTTTCGATTTATTAGCCATGGTATGTAGTAAAGTATGTTCAGAGATTTGAAGCATCCTTACCGTATCTGTCAGCGACGAGGAAACATGCACTGCACAAGGCCGGAGCGTCCCCTTCGACGTATGTCTGCAAAATCTGCTCTATGGTTTTTATCTTGGCGATTGGCTTTTAGATGTCAAGCTGAGCAAAGGCAATTATATGGCTTTAAAGTAAACACAGTTCTGTCATGTGGTAGAAAGGTCGCGCAGAGACTTCCAAGCTGTATAGCTCAAGGCAGCAGACTCGATGTTCTGTCAGACCGAATGCCAGGTTATCATAAGATCTACCTTTAAATTTCTTCTTTCTTTGGACAGCGCTCAGGAGCATACTAGCGATATGTAATTGGGCAGTCGAACGACGAGTACGAGGTCCATCCCATCCCTTACCTGAGTGTCATCACAATAGTAGTTCCAACGATCCAATAGGGGGCCGGGGTCTGCCATCGGGGAACCGAGGACATGGGACCCGAAACCCGACAGGTTCCCGACGCACGGCATTAGCTTCAGCTGATTGCGGGAAAAGGCTTGATATACTTTTTATTCGTTTAATGTCTATTCAGTTGGTCTTTCCTTCCTTGGTACAACAGTAAGATCTATCAAAGGAACTGGGGTATCGCGGCTCGCCCATAGCGATCAAACCCCGGGAATTACTTGTGGCAGCTTATGGTGATTTCTTCTCCCGACTCTCAACTTACACACATAGCTCAGCTCTGAAGGTTTCCGACCCCAACTCCGACGTGGCTTGGTTTTGATCTTTGCTACTCGGCGTAAGGCGTACATTAATCAAAGGGCTTTTGCCCAAACATTTTGCGGCCCCCAGTATAGCTTCTAAGAATGCTGAGCTTGGCCGACTCGCGCATAGCCTGTTCAAACTCTGAAATATTCTCTATAGAAATACCCTTGTTGACGATAGTCTTGGCGAGATTGGCTCCATCCACCAGAGATGTCACTGCGCCGACGCCCCCACAGGGGCTCATAACATGACAGGCATCTTCGATTATGGTGATTTTGTCCGTAGATTGCCAAGCTTTCATATTCGGGTCGGCAGATAGGATTCTGAGAAAGCTAGACTGTGTTTTGTCCTGCAAGTGTAGGATGGATCGCAGGCTGGGGTCCCAGCAATCTGTGATGCGAAGCGATATTTCCGCTACTTCATCAACCGTGTACTTCGAAAGTTCCACGTTGGCCTTGAGGCCAAAGATGTGTTTGCGTGCGATAAGAACCCAGTATATGTAATCGGGTGGTGTGTATTGGTCGAAACGGTCACCCTTCTTTGGAAAGCGTATGGGCTCCAGGAGCAGGGTCACGACCGTGTCGTCGATGTCAAGGGTCTGAGTCATAGGCGTTCGGTCAAGGACGAGTGTCATCCATCGCATAGCACTAGTGGGGAAGCGCTCCAGCAGCTCTTTGGTGATTGGGGTCTTCCCATAGATGGACAAGCCCTCGGTGTTGAGTGGAAGATGGTCCGGGAGGAACTGCTTCCGCGTCACAGAACCCGAGCCGTCGGCACCCACGAGAAAGGATCCGGAAGCAATGGAGCCATCATGAAAGTGCGCAGTGACACCTCCGTTGACAATCTCGTATCGAACAAGCTCTTTGCTGTAATGTATGTAGTCGCTTAACCCGTGTATCAGGATATCTCTCAGTACTGTACGGTCGCATGTATATAGCTTCAGCCCTTTCATAGCAAAGCTCCCACCGGCTCGACTGGCAAGGATGCTGCCGTCAGGAGCATTGATATCAGTCTCGCCCAGCTCAACAGAGCAGCATATCTTTTGGAATCGCTCCTAGAGCTCTGGCGGAAGGACCTCCCTCAGCGCATCTACGCCGTCACCATTGAGACGTAGACGGTATCCCTAAGGTCTCCAGGTAGCACTTCTATCCCGCTCAAAAATTTGAAACTAACGACCAGCTTTAAGAAGGCCCTGGGCAAGGCATAGCCCACCCAGCCCCCCGCCGATGATGAGAATGGTGGGATTTACCGGCTCCATGAGATCACATCTGCGTTCAACTGAATTGGAGCGCCGAGTTGATGTAGGAACGAGAGAGATAATAAATTGTGAATCTTCGAATCAATACAGCTTTCTTCGTTGAGGTCATTCGCTTTAAACGCAGACCAAACTTCATAATATAGAAAAAACAAGAAAAAACGGGAACATGCTTAAACCTATCTGTTTTCGTAAGCAAGATGTTGCTGCTGCGATACGGAATCGCTCGACTTCTCAGTCAAGAGCTGCCCGCTACCCTAAGCCCGGAACCGAAGCCCGATAATCCTTCTAATAATATTTCTTGCTAAGCCGTCGCCCGACCGGCACAAAAAATAGCCACGTTCTTTTCTATTGTGTTCGCGTCTGAAACCTAGCTATAAATTCAAGCAAGCATTTCCTTGGTTTTCTTGCCTCATTACTTTGCACCAAAGAACTAAGTCTTAGTTATATTATCTTCTCAATATCAATACCAGTACTATGAGCGCCCCGCGAGACTCCAATGAGCCAATGCTCTGCCTCACTATATGCACTTACAAGCGCGAAGATATCAGTAAAAACAGTTATCGCTCGTACATAATTGAAAATCATGTACCTCTTGTACGGGATCTCATAGTTAAATACAGTATCAACAAGTATAGTATGGTGAATTCCTCTACCTGGGGGCTTGTTCTATCTCGATCTCAAGGCATTGATTTCAATAGTCAACAAAAACTCATAACCCCATATCCACACGTTCTCTAATGAGCAAGATATTCGACCCCCAATTCGCCAATATCGCTGATTACAACTGTATTGTACAAATTCATTTTCGTGACATTAAACAATTCATCGCGCTCAAATCAGACCCCAAATATAAACAGGTGCTTATTGCGGATCATGAGAAGTTTGCAGATACTAAGAGGAGCAAGTAAGTTTTCCAAAGCGCCGGCATAACACTTCTTGAATCGTTGGCTACTTACTAATGGTTAGTCAGGATAACGATTAGATATCATCGTGACTTCCTTTGTGATAGTGTTATTATTTAAATTATCTATTGTTCTAAACTGTTACATTAGTCTACATAGCTTAATTACATAAGTAAATGATTAGTTAAGAACGTACTCTGATTACATAGCAATTATATATCAGAACGTCTTTACATACCAGTAGCAAGTAGAATCAAGTAGTATTAAATATAGTAGTAGTAAATACTCGTCTTCTTCAACCCTTATATTCTAGATTACTTGGAGACTTTGACTGGTTCATCTCTACGCGTTGTTAAACACGTGCATGGAAGCCGGCTGTTGTGTAGATATATGATTAAAACTTAAAAAGCGGCTGTAGGTCCTTGGGCCACGCATGAAGATGCTGTCAGAACGAGCATTCATTTTGGGAGACTCTTATTGTCACAAGTAGCGGACTTTGTCATCGCTTCGTCCACCTATCACCCCTATCGCCTGCCTTACCCACGCATTTTGATATAACTGCGACAAGGGCGCTAAGCTTGTGAAAATGGAAAGAAAGGGGATAATTAAATGAAGCGAGACCGAAGGAGCTAGAGTTACTCCTGCTCTTGATAATCTAGCTGTGTTGATACCATTATATTGCTACCGGCTATCGGTTTTCGGTGGATTCTCAACGATCCCGTAAGAAGGGTCTGATTACTACTATATGTATTTAGCATTTGCGATAGTTAGGTGAATGGGATATACTGAAACAAATAAACGAGGTCAGATGGTCCGCCTGTTTTGTTATAGACTCACCTTGCTCTCCAGACGTCAACCTCTTACTGTTATTGCATACCGAAAATATTACTATAACAGATGTTAATTTGTCGAGATAAAGATGGACGAACAAGGGCAGATCTTCTTGTTCGGAGATCAGATAACTGATTTCTCTCAGGACTTGCGCCAACTGCTCCGAGACAAACATAGCGCTATACTATTATCGTTCTTTAAGAAAACACATCTTGCTTTGCGAGAAGAAATTGCGCGAAACAATCATGGTCTCTAAGCCGACTTGCCGCGATTTTCCGACATAAGCGATCTCTTCTCTATTTACTTGCGGCTTGGCGCCTCGGATTCTGCGATTGCCAGCACATTTACGACGATTTACCAACTTGGCACCTTCATTCGGTACGTTCACGTGCTAGTTTACAATGTATTTCGCTATTAACAGAGTTTCTGACAAAAAAAAAGCTACTATGGCGACGATTGCAAGCCATATCCCTCGAGTCCGAGCTACGTGGCCCTTGGCATGTGCACTGGACAACTCGCGGCATCCGCTCTAGCCTGCGCTTCGGGTGTAGGGGAGCTCATCGAACTTGCCACACAGACGGTGATTGTTTCGTATCGCACCGGCCTACAGGCCGCCAAAGTTCGTGGCCTGATGGGAACCGACGCAACCAACGACAAAGCCTGGGCCTATATTGTGCCAAAGCTTCAGGCCGATGTTGCTGAAAGCAGAATCGATGAGTTCTCTCAATCCTTGGTGAGCCCCTCCAATCATGACAGCTTAAGCTCAATGTATTGCGCAGTCTAACTGGCAACAGTCAATACCCAATGGCTCAAGACCGTATGTTGGGGCCATCACACCCTTTGGTGTTACGATATCTGGCCCACCTGAGATTTTGGACCACTTCATGCGCTCACCTGTCATGAGTGATTCGAGATTTATCCCGACTCCTGTTCACGCACCATATCACAGCTCTCTCTTACACGCTGACTCTGACGTTGATGAAATATTTCGATGTCTTGATCAAGATATTGTAACAAAACCATTGAGACTTAGCCTTCTGTCCTCCAGCACAGGAGAACTGAGTCAGGCTCCAAATTTCGGCAGCGCGCTCCATGTTGCGCTCAAAGACATCCTCCAACAGCCCCTGCAATTGGATAGGTCTGTACAGTCCATCAAGGAACGCTGTGTCCAATCAGGTCTTGGCAACTGGACGGTTTCGCTGGTCGGAACAAACTCGCAAATTATCGTGAGTGCCCTACGCGATGTACCCGGGCTAGCTGTTCAATCTGTGAATATGACAGGCACCATACGCTCGAATGACTCATGTTCGAAGTCCAGTGCAAGACAAAGCAACTCGAAAATTGCCATTATCGGCTACTCGGGGAGATTCCCCGGAGCAGCGAATCCCGAAGGCCTCTGGAAGATCCTGGAGGAGGGTCGTGATGTGCACCGGGAGATCCCAGCAGACCGTTTTGACGTAGATGCTCACTACGACCCGAGAGGGAAAAAGAAGAACACTTCGAAGATACGGCAGGGCTGCTTTATCGATGAACCAGGGCTTTTTGACTCACGAGTTTTCAACATTTCGCCCAGTGAGGCCCGGCAGTCTGATCCTGCCCAGCGTCTCGCCCTGATGACAGCGTACGAAGCGCTCGAGTCAGCAGGGATTGTGCCAGGCCGGACACCATCTACCCAGCGAGACAGAGTTGGTGTTTTCTACGGGATGACCAGTGACGATTGGCGCGAAGTAAATGCCGGACAAGACGTGGGAACTTACTACATTCCTGGTACCAATCGCGCATTCACCCCAGGAAGGATCAACTACTTCTTCAAATTCACTGGACCCAGTGTCAATGCTGATACCGCATGCTCTTCGAGCGCGTGTGCGATCTATCTTGCTTGCAATTCGCTCTGGAGCAACGATTGCGACACAGCTATCGCTGACGGCACGAACGTGATGACGAACCCCGATAGCTTTGCTGGCCTAGATAAAGGTTATTTTCTATGTCCAAGTGGCAACTGCAAGACTTTTGACGATGGCGCTAATAGGTACTGTCGCGCCGACGCCGTAGGAACTGTGATCCTGAAGAGGTTGGAAGACGCATTGCTGGACTAAGACCTAATACAAGCCGTGATATGCGGTACATATACGAACCACTTTGCAGAGGCCGAATCCATCACTCGCCCGAACGCTGGTGCTCAGGCTGCCATTTTCCGCCGGATATTCAGTAAAGCTGGCAAAGACCCCCTGGATGTCAGCTATATCGAGATGTATGGGACTGGCACCCAAGCCGGCGATGCTACCGAGATGAAGTCAGTTTTGGAGGTCTTTTCGGGGGAAAAGTCTGGTCGATCCGCAGATAAGCCGTTGTATTTTGGTTCAGTTAAGGCCAATGTAGGCCACGCCGAGTCAGGTTCTGGGGTTACATTGCTTATTAAAGTGATGTTGATGCTGAAACATAGCAGAATACCGCGTAATATAGGTATTAAAACCAAAATCAACAGTCGATTCCCTATGGACCTGAAAGAAAGAGGCATCTTGATTCCTTTCCAAACCACCCCGTGGCGCGCTGAGGGGAGCTCAAAGCGGATGGCGTTCTTGAACAACTTTAGTGCGGCTGGAGGAAATTTAGTACTCCTTCTAGAAGACGCTCCAGGTGGACCAAGTCTGGACACTTCCCAAGACCCGAGGACTTTGTATGTGGTGACTGTATCGGCACGAACGAGCAACTTTTTTAAGTGGAATACTGAGCGTTTTGCTGGATATTTCGGAAACTCTGATCTACCTCTTGCGAGTTTGGCGTACACGACGATAGCTCGACGGATTTATTACAATTACCGAGTCGCAGTGACTGGACGGATAATCGACGAGGTTCGATCAGTACTGGAAAAACCTTTGAGCAGGAGTATTTCGTCTATTTTGCGGGAGAAAGCTACAGTTGTCTTTGCATTTACAGGTCAGGGGTCAGTTTATTTGGGAATGGGACGCGATTTGTACCACTATTTCGCCGTCTTCTGTCGAGAAATTGACTATATGGCAACGATTGCGCAGAGTTTCGGCTTTGACCAATTTCTACCGATTATTCTAGCAAACGGAAATCCCGAAAAGAACGAATTTATGACGCCATAAGTATGTCAATTGGCTTTGGTATGTTTTGAGATTATACTAGCTCGATTTTAGGGTTCTTTTGGAATCGTCTTCGGTGCTGTTATAGGACATAGCTTCGGCGAGTATGTGGCTATGCATATTGCCGGTGTATTGTCAGCGCGAGATTGCGTGTTTCTTGTCGGAACCCGTGCTCGGGTTATGCAAGAGCATTGTTTTGCTGGCACCCACTCGATGCTAGCTGTCAAGGCCACTGTCTCAGCATTTTCTCCTATCTTGCAAGCGCATCGCTTAGAAGTCGCATGTAAAAATGTTCCGAACCAAACGGTGCTTGCTGGGTTAATCAGCGACATCGAACGCGCTCAAGAGCAGTTGTCAGCGTCTGGCATTTAATCGAAGAAATTGAATACAGATTTTGCTTTTTACAGCCAGCAAGTCGAGCCAGTTCTAGAGGAGTTCACGAAACTTACAAAGGGAGTTCGTCTTCAAAAGCCCAGCATTTCTATTATTTCTCTATTGGTGAAGGGCGTGATCCCCAAGTCAAGCCAACTGGAGCCGATGTATTTCGTCCGCCAGTGTCGTGAGGCGGTAGATTTGATAGGCGCTCTCGAGTCTGCCCGTTCCAGTAACATCATCTCGGAAGAGACGATATACTTAGAGATCGGGCCGGTACCCTCGTAACGGAAATGACTAAAGCTTGCCTGGGTGCAGACATTCGAACAGCTGCCAGTTTGCGAAAAACTGCTGACGTCTGGTACACTATAAACAACGCACTCATAGTCCTCTACGAGGCTGGAATGGAGATTCAATGGACGGAATATCATAGAAACTATGATTCGAAGCATTCTGTCATGCCCCTGCCGGCATACGCCTGGGAGCTGAAGAACTACTGGATCCAGTATGAAAATAATTGGTGCTTGAATAAAGGAGAGCTCTCCATCCCAGCGGAACGTCAATCCAAAGTTGACGCGGAGTTTCCTGCACTGTCTCCTCTATGCCAAAAAATTCTAGAGTCGAAAGATGGGGCAGAAACATCATCTGTACTCGTGGAGTCTGACATGGCCTTACCTGAACTACGAGAGATTCTGGAATTACATAAGGTAAACGGCGTGGCTTTGTTCCCGTCTTCTGCCTACGCAAGTCTGGCGATGGCTCTTGGGAATCATTTGAATCGCCACAATTCTATCAAAGGAAACACGAGCGTCGAGGTCGCCGACATGGCTACAACGAAGCCCCTGCTTCTGAGAACAACACCCTCTCAGCCTCAACTATTCCGCGCATCCGCCGTAGCGGACTGGGCCGCTCAGACCGCCAAAGTCAACATCTACAGCGTTGGACCGAATGGTGAAACCACTGTTAAGCATGCTACGTGCAAACTTCTGTTCGGAGACCCTCTCGTCTGGATGTCTGAATGGCAAGGCTTGTCACATCTGGTTCGATCTCGAATGCTAGCGCTGCGTAACGACGCCGTGAGTGGCTCTTCCTACCTCATCAAGCGCGGGCTAGCGTACAAGCTATTCGAGAGCTGTGTCGAATATGGCGAGAGGTTTTAGGGTCTTGAAGAGATCTGTTTAGATAGCGGTGGTCAGGAGGCTACGGTACGCGTCGTGTTCAAGGACCACTCTACCTTTGAGGGCGGGAATCTCTATTTCATTGACAGTTTTGGCCATTTTTCTGGCTTCGTCATGAATGCAACCGAGTCAATCGGCTCGAAAGACCACGTGTTTCTTAACCACGGTTGGGAGTCGATGCGTTGTGTAATCGAGCTTTCACCCAGAGAGACCTACCATACCTACGTCAAGATGGAGTCGATGGACGGGTCGAAATACATTGGCGACGTATACATCTTCAAGGACGGTGTGATTGTCGAGGTCAACAAACGAGTAGCGGTAAGCATATTTACCACAAAACAACGTCCCGCGGTGTCTAACATCTTTGCAGTTCCAATCAGTACCTAGGAAGGTTCTGGATTACCTATTTCTAGGTCCTGCAAGTAGAACACCAGGCAGAAGACTGAAAGATAAGCTGTTGGTAACTACATTTAATCCTTAGCCTAGTGGACCACAGAAGGCTACTAAGCTATTGCTAAAAAAGACAAAGCAGTTGGGAACTAAAGCACTAGAGAGTAAAAGCAAAGAGCTGCTTCTAGTGATAAACGCTTTTCGGATAATTTCCGAAGAGACTGGTGTTCCCGAAGCTAAAATGCGCGAGGACGTGGTACTAGCCGACGTCGGGGTCGATTTTTTTTTTTCTTTGACTGTCTCCGCCAGGCTTCGGGAAGAGCTAAATATTGAAGTGGACTCCTCGGTTTTTATATAGTATCCGATAGTACGGGATGTGAGGAGACCGGTTTAAACTCTTGCTGTCGGAGTAAATAGTACGTTAGTCAATAGTTTTAGTATAGCAACGCTTAACTTTTTTCCTTTTACTTTTGATGACGAAAAAACTCTCTCGAGCGACGATATATTGTATAGTGAGAGCGACGAAAGTCTATGTCTAATATTAGTTAATGATGGTGGGATGTCCGATATTTTTTTTATATTTGCTGAAGAGATTGGAGTATCGCTAGAGGACGTGTGGAGCGTACATTTCTTAGCGGAGCTGGGCCTCAACTTACTTATGTTTTTGATAGTTATAGGACGGGTTCGAGAGGCTTTAGGTATTGATCTACGCCTAGATATACTTCTTTTAGATAATAGAATGTCAATTTGGGACGAGCTAAGCGCTACGTTGAACAAGTCGAAAGCTTTAATTCCAACCTAAGTTATCGAAAAACAGACTTCGAGTTCGACCGTGACCAGTTAGTTCGCTAGTATTCTACTAGCAATATCGATCGTTATTTAGGGCAGCCTCAAAACGGCAAAAAAAGTCTTTTTCTTGTTCCCCGACGGCTCGGGCTCGGCAGTATTTTACGCTGCGCTTTTTCTGGTATCTTCAGATGTTGCTGTTGTAGCTCTGAATTGTCTATATCTGAAACGACCCCAAGATATGAAATGCGGTCTCCAAGACCTGACGGTTTTATATCTGGCTGAGGTGAGACGAAGATAACCCCTTGGCTTCTACTATTTAGGGGGCTGGTCTGCTGGAGGCATTTCGGCCTACGATGTAGCTAAAGTGCTGGCAGCCGAGGGTGAAGAAATTGCTAAATTGATCCTGCTGGACACGCCAAATCCGACCAACCTTGAGAAGCTTCCGGTGCGCCTCTTTTATTTCCTTAATAGTGTTGGTTCTTTCGGGACGGGCGACGGTGCGCCGGAGTGGCTTCTGCAGCATTTCCTCGCTTTTCTCGATGCTTTGGATAGGTACGAGATCGCGCCTTTTACACGTCCGGAAAGGACCCTTCAGACGGTTGCTATCTGGGCAGGTGACGGCGTGTATAAGTCGACCAATGGAAAAAGACTTCTAGAACAACTCGACGATACGCGCGAGATGAAGTGGTTACTCAACGAGCGCACCAGTTTCGGGCCTAATGGTTGGGATCAGGTGATCGGTTTAGATCGGTTGCGGATGGAGGTTTTCTAAGGCGCTTACCATTTCAGTATGATGGAAGGCGCCTAAGGCTATATATTGAGTTAGATCATTGCTCGATTCCTGGATCTCTAAAAATTTTAGACGGGTTGTTGAAAGCTTTTTTATTATTATTTTGTTTTTTTCTAATATGTTTTGGTATCCAGATTTAGACCTAGACCTAGACTTGTTTTAATGTTATTTTCTGTGTATTTATTCATACTTTTTACTTTATTTAGTTGCGTTTTGTTTTAAAAAGGCACTAAGTTTTTTGGCAGAAATCTCGATACAGAAATCTTTTTAAGGATTGTCACGAAATTTCTTTCTTTCTTGAAAGAGGACGAGACTTCTAATGATCAGTTCTTTTGCCCGCTATACCTACGCCTGATCGGGTTAGAGTGCCGCACGGGCCAGTGGTGTCTTTGTATATGGAGTGTAGCGCGGAGTTTGCGAGTTAGATAAAGGTTTGGTCAACTTTTGTAAATAATCTTGTTATTGAGTATTGCTGCATACTGTCATTTATTTCTCAACTTATTCAGACCTTCGAGCTACTTATGAAATATTAAAGCCCATTTACGTAATATCTCATTAAAATTGACTCCTAAAAGAAGAAGCAACGATTGTTTTGCAATACGAGGAACGCGTGAAATAGTCCTGTTCTACTAGAAACGATATCTCTATATTGCCCGCGGCTCTAAATAATACATTGCAATGCTTTCGGCAGAGGGATTATCGTTCCAGGTTTCGTGCTATCTATTCCTAGACAAAGCTCTACTCTTACCTTTGATACTTCTAAAGCGAGTCCACTGCTCGCTCTTGTATTTTAACCTATTGCTAGATGTAATATCGGTGCTCTTGGCTAGTGAATTCGAAGCCCTTGTCGAGCGCCCCCTTGACGAGAATCTCGCAAGTCTCAGGAATACGATGCTAGCAATCTCTCGGAACGCCGGAGGTATAAGCGGTAGGTATATATTAATAATTTCTAAATTGATCTCGAGGCCAGACCAAACTGCATCTCCCGTTACGGTATACACGAAGTCGATTTAGGCAAGAGGCTAAGAGACCACGACGACTTGGTATATGCGCCATACGGTTACGAAACAAACACTTTTTAGCTAGAGATTAGAAAAAAAAAATGGCATAGAGGGCTTGATTAAAAGTAGGAACGGTATCATTATAGATATATTTTTAATTTATAAGAGACCTAGGCCGAATACGAAGACTAAAGAAAGCCTCCTGTGCTTGCTTATTTGCAAATTCCAGAGCACCAGCATCGGGAGGATTATGACGATTAGGTCGAGAGCGAGATTAAATATTGCGGCGAACAGAAAATTGAGGTACTGATTGCCGTAATATTTGCGCTGGTTTGGGCTGACGAATTAATTGCGCTAGAACGGACGGCAAATGACGGCGAAACCTATCGTGACCGTAACGAGGTATACGATTACGGCGGCTTGGACGATAGAAACGACCTTTTTAAAGGCTCGATTCGGGAAAATCTGCTTGTAGAAGGCTAAGATAGAAAAGCGGACAGCGTTGTTAGCCTATCTTTGGATAATTTAGCTTGCAATAAAGGACTAGTTGGCAAAATATGTAAGTTTGGATCTAGCGATATGTTTAGCAACGTCAAGAATGTCATATTATTTTCCGAGTTACGATTTGTTGCTTTGGCGTCAGTTTTTCTATATGCTAGCCGAGCCTGCTAAATTTAACAACTATAAGTACGTTAGTTAAATCGCGGAAAGTCCTGGTTTATTGCTATATTTACTAACTTATATTACAGCGAAGTAACTAACGGCTAGTATAGTAGTAAATAAAATTAAGTAGTTAAATATTTGAAGATTCGTTTTCTTTAGTCTTAATCCTTAGAGTTGTAAACTAATAAAAATAAGAGCTAAGCCGAAGAAAAACGTTACAGGCACTATAATAAATACGGCTTCCGAAAGTATTGGGTCGCGTTTAAGAATATTTCGAAACTCCTAAGCTATAAGCCGTAAAAATCGTAGCAATAAAAAAATGATTGTTATAATAGGTTATATGCGGCTTTTAGTACTATTATATAGGAAATAATTATAAGATAAAACGATTTAAAACGGTCGGAAATATAATACGTTAGATTTATAACAAGACAATCTTTTAGAAAAAAGTATTATATAATAAGGAAAAAGTAAAAGTTAAAATAATGTAGACGACAAAAAAAATCACAATAATAAATCTTAATACGTAAAGCGTAGCAATATAAATAACTTAATAGGAAGTAGTATATTTAAAGTTTGGCCAAATAGTATTTATTAGCATAATATAGTTATATTATATATTAAACGGAAATAAAACCTTTAAGCATTACAAAAATTATTAAGCTTATTTTAACTTTTATTATTACGAGTGATATAATTTAAAGTTATAAAAGGAGGCTCGATTTTTGCGATACGTTTTGTAGAAAGAGGGGTAAATATAACCTAAAATATGATTTTAACATTTGCCTCGCTTGCTGTTGGGTTTTAAACCTGGCGATTCTGTATATAGTTAACATCGCGATTTCCTAATTTCGGTCAACCATAAAGCTTTTCTCTAAAAATCTCGGCGTTTAGTATAGTATTATATTTAGTTACATCATCTTTTAAAAATATCAGAAAGATTCCGTACAAACGCTGCTCTACCGCCAATTAAAGTTAGTAGTAATTTTCTATTTTTGCGAGATATATATCAAAACGGCAAAAAATTTTCGATAAGCTAGCTAGGTCTGCAACGGGATAGCTGTCGCGGCTATTCCTCTTACAAAGTATTGTTCAAAAGACGAAAAACAATCAGCTGCCTGTGGCGTTTGGCTATTGGCTGTTCACTTACCTAGCTATTCAAGGTACTAGCGGCAATACTTACGGCCCCATTAGCAAGAAACAATGACACTGTTCGTACTTCGTAGATACGAGTAAAATTTAGAGGCATAGAAATGCGAGATTGCAATTATTTATGGAAGCCTAGTGCCTGATACTACTTCCCTGTCTACGTTATTATTATTATTATCATATACCTTTACTAACTTTCGAAGCTTCTTTTCCGGCACGCTCGGTAAAACCTTTTGGAAAATTAATAAATTTGCCTCACGCCTGGAGGATCGGTATACCTGCTTCACACTTAGAACATCGGTATACTTACTTACTATTGACCATCCTTACAGCTATGCACTTGTTTATATAAACAGTCTTTGAAATACAAATCACGCATGGCATTCTCATCAACTTTCAAATCAAACAGACACGTACGACATATAAGCTACTATAACACCTTCCTAAAACAACTGCCTTACAATGAGTAATTAAAAACTCGGGTGCAACTATCTAAAAACACTCCCGACTGTTCCTCTTCCGATTTTTTCAGGAACTTGCCGTTATTTTTGGGCAGTTTTGCCAATTTTTCCCAAGCAAGACTAAAGCCGACCGCGTGGAGAGCCTCGCTATAGGCGTTAATCCTAGGACGATACGTTCTAATTAAACTATCGTATCGACTGCTAGTAGTAAATACGTTTTCAAATTTTTTATTATAAAAATACTGGAATAATATACTATCGGTAAAAAAATTGGCTTTGACGTAGTTTAAAGGGTTAACGTATATCTTTATATTAATATTTAGATATTTTGTATATTTTATAACGTCTTTTAAGTAAATAATAATAGGGTATAATCGCTTGTTTAGAGGTATACTTTCGAAAAATGTTTTAAGTTTTATAAAAGCTTTAGTTAAAATATTTGTAAAATTTAGTTAGTATAATTAAAATAATATAAACGAAATAGGCAATTTATTTTATTTCGAAAATTAAACTGACGTAAATTTTCGATATAAGTTATTGAAATATTTATTAATAATAATTATAACTTGGTTTAAATAGATTAAAAAATATAAAAATAGATATTAAATTTGTTTAATAAATTAATAGCGAGTTGCTAAATATTTAAGTCGATATTATAATAATCGAAAATAAATTGTAAAAAATCTGAATAGCTTACGTAAAAGTATATTAAAAAAGTATTTAAAAAAGTCTAAATAATTTTATCTAATATTTTAATAATTTCGGCTTTTTTTAAAGTTAAATTAAATATATTAGCTAAAATAATATTAAAATTAATTTTACTAATTATTTATAGCTAGTTTTTGTTTAATTTATTTCTATAAATTTACCTAAATATAAATAAGCGGCAAACTTTTAATAAGTTTAATTGTTTAGCTAATATATAAATATTGCTAAATATAAAATTAAATAAAAACTATATTATAGTATCGTTTTAGTTTAAAAATTCGACGATATTTTAATTTATAAAATAATAAAACGAGCGTAAATATAAAAAGTATTGTAAGGTTTTTATTGCTTTATATTAACGGAATATAAATATAAGCTTTGCTTTAACGATCTTTTAATATAATAAATCGGTAGCAAAAAGATTAGAAAATAGCATATTTTATGCTATATCTTTGGCTGGCTTTATTAGCGTTTTAAATAAAACTAAAACTATTTTCGAATAATAAAAAAAGCTATTATTAGCCAAGTTTGCTAGTATTTTTTAAATCTTTTTACTTTTTATTTAAATTAGTAATTTCCTATTATAAAGCAGTTTTTAATTAGTTAAGCGTTGTTTAAAATTGTGAGTAATAAATATTTAAATAATTTCTGCTTAAATTTTATTTTTATATTAAAAGTTTTCGAGAAGCGATCTATTTTTCCTTAAACTGCTAAATTTATCTACTTTTTTTATATTAATAATATAATAATAGTTTATTTTAAAAAAAATAATGCTAAAAAAATATATTTATATACTAATTAATAAATATATATAATATAAAAAACGATATATAATATATATATTTATTTTAAACGTATAAAAGTTATTAGCTCTTTTTTAAACTTTAGGAATAATATAAAATAAAATTCCGACACTTTTTGTAAAATCGTTAAACTCGATATTTAAAGAATTAGTTTTATTAATTGCTAATTAGCTAGTTGTAACTAAATCGAAATCGCTAATTTTAACGTTAATAATATTATTAATATTTAATTTAATAAAAATATTGTCTGGTTTAAAATTATAGTAGATAATATTTAAACCGTAAATATATATTAAGCCTTTTAGAATTTGTTAGAAAAAGCGCCAGATTTTTTCTATATTTTTATATAAATTTCTTTAAATAAGATCGCGTAAAGTTTTGAAAGCTAGTTAGCAAATAGCAAAACTAATAAATAGAAGTTAATAGTTATAATAAAACTTACTCTCTTGTTGTAATACTTTATAGAGATATATATAATTGTCCAAAACCTCGCCGCTTTTCGTAACTTTTGACGGAAGACTTAACCCCTATTTTAGAGTTGTTTTCTTCAGATTTATCCCTATCGTCGTCCTCTTTAAGGTCGTCTTCGAAATTGCTATTTAAAACTTTTCCATTCTCCTCTTTTTTTCCCGAGTTATCGTAGCCGAATTCGATTTTTGGGAGGTTCGAGGAAATGAAATCTAACCTTCCGATATTTATAGTAAATTAGATATTAAAATAATCTTAAGTAGCCGTATTTTTAAAACCGTCTTTATTAAAATAATTTAAAAATGTATTATCGTTTTTTAAATTAAAAGACCTAAAAACTTTTTTAAGCTAAATATTATAATTTTTTATTATTGTAGGATAATGTAACTGTAATAATAGTTGAACTTTTTTTAAAATTTCGATTAAATTTAATTATAAACGTTAGGTAAGTTTTTTAATAATATAAATCTATCTGTTTAATTTTTTTTTAGTTTTTATAACTTTGCCGAAGTTGCTTTTACTTAGGCGACTTTTTTTAACGAAATTTTCGAAATATCGAGAAAAATTATAATATAGCGCTATAAAATCATAATATAACTGCTAAAATAACGCCTATAAAATAGAATTTAACGAGTATGTTTAAGATAAAATTAAGAAAAAGTCCTCAACCTTTATCGAGGCGTTGGTTGCAAAAAATTTACTAAATAATAATTTAAATATTTGTAGCCGTTTTTTAGGATCTAATTTAAAAAACCTAGTTACTAATTTATAGTATAAATTAAACAAAAAAAGTAATTAAATAAATATAAGTAAATTTTAAAATTTTTGCAAAATATTTAAACTAAAGATTATTTAAAAAAATACGAGCTTAAATTTTTAAATATTTGTTTTTTAAGTAAAATATAGTTTCGATAGTTTAAATATTTCGGGTACTATTTAATATAAGAATTTTGTAGCGTTTGTAAATAAAACTAAATTAGATTAGCGAGTAATTGTATGCATTTTTTTTTTAAACGTTATGTTTAAAAATTTCGAAATAATATTTCTAATAAGTTTTTGAAATAAAAGGATATTATTAGAATAAATATTTTGATATATAATAGTATAATTATATAAAAAATCTAGTATATTAAGTAAATCGGTTGTTTATATTTTAACTTTTTTAATTTTAAAACGGCTGGCTAATTTGAGAAGTTTTTTAAAAAATCTTTTATTAACTAGAGGAATTAAAATTTAAGTAACCTAGCTATTTAATATAAAGTTATTTTAAATTGGTATAAGTTTAATATAATAATTTATTAAAATAACGATATTATGGTAATTAAGTTTTTTAATAGATTTTAGTAAGTTTTTAATTATTTAAAATTGTTTTTTGAACTGTTTTATATTTTTAAATAAAAATCTGAGAATAAATTCTTTAAAAGCAAGATTTTAAATATAGTAGGTTTTCGAAATGCGAGGAAATATTTGGTATATTATCGTAATAGGATTTTAATAATAAAGCGTCTTTCTAGTAACTATAGTGAATTTAATATTATTTCTAGCAAAATTTGTAACTTGAATTAAGGTATCAAATTCGATAGTAAACTTATAATTGCTATTAAGAATATTGTGGAAGCTATTTAACGTTATTAAAGTTTTTTGTCGTTTTTTTAATTTTTTTGTTTTGATGCGTTGTTTTTTGACTTTTTGTTAAAGCATGTTTTATATAACCTTTTCTTTTTCGATAGCAGTATATTGCTTCTTTTTTTTTTTTACTATTACAATTTAAATACTTGTCTAGTAAGTTTAGTTTTGTGAATAGCTTGCTTTTTTTTTAATAATAGCAACTTAAGCTTTAAAATTTTTTTTTATATAATATTTTTTAAAATATTCTGTGAGCTTTTAGCTAACTTATATATTATAAACTCTGCTTGTTTAAAAATTACTAGGGTTTTAGGCCTTGTTTCGATAAATTTTTGGAGCTTGAATAGGGTTGATTTATTAAGAGCTATATCATTTTTGAGACTTAGTAAAGGCGCAGATTTGGGGTAAGTTATAGTAAAAACAGTACTGAGTGTTATTGCTATTTTAGGGTTAGTTTTTAGGCTGCAGAGTTGTTCCGAGGTGAGAATAATAGCGGCGGAAGAAACGAAAAATGGTCCGGCGGAGTTCGAGAAGTATTTTTCTTGTAAAACCGAAGTGATCGGTTGGTTTTCACTCCCCCCTTTCTCAGGGCGGTGTTGTGGTAGTTTGGACAGAATATCGGCCTTTTCATTCTATTTGCCTAGTCGGTAGTTGATGATGAACGAGTACGTAGAAAGCTGCTGTGACCACCTGGCCTGCCTTCGATTCAGTATTTTGGCTGTGGTGAAGTATGACAGGTTCTGGTGATCCGAGAAAATCTCTATTCGATGCTTAGCCCCTTCAAGATATTGTCGCCACTTAACAAGAGTGTCAACGATTGAGAGTAACTTTTTGTTATGTATTTCGTAATTCATTTCTGCTGGCATTAGCTTCCGGGAATGGAAGGCAATAGGGTGAAGTTTGCCGTCTTCTCCCTTCTGGGAAAGGACGGAGCCGACGGCAAAGTCCGAGGCATCAGTTTCCACAATCGCCGTCTTCTCAGGATCAAAGTGAGTCAGGATAGGCGCGGTTGTGAAACGATGCTTTAGTTCATGGAAGGCATGTTGCATGGCATCGTTCCATTTCCACTCCTTCTTATCCTTCTTGTTCTCATCTGTGAAAGGTTTCACAATAGCAGAAAAGTCCTTAATAAACCGTCTGTAGAAATTGGCGAAACCAATGAATGATTGGGACTCCTTAAGGGTAGTGGGAGCTTCCCATGCCTTGATTGCCTCGATCTTATCTTCTGCCATCGAGATTCCATGGATACCGATCTTGTATCCTAGGAACTCGACTTCCTGGACTTGCCAGTAACACTTCTGGGGGGCTACAGCCAGGTGGTGCTTGGTGAGACGACGGAGAACCTCCTTCACGATCTTGTCGTGCTCTTCGATGGTATCAGCGTAGATGAGGAGGTCATCTAGGTACACCAATAGCCCTGCGTCAATCAAGTCCCTGAAGATGTGATTCATCATTGACTGGAAGGTAGCAGGGGCATTGATAAGTCCCATAGGCATGACAGTATACTCGAAGAGTCCGTACTTGCATCGAAAGGCCGTCTTCCACTTGTCTCCTTCCTTGATCCTTACCAGATGGAATCCTGTTTTCAGGTCAATCTTGGTAAACCACTTGGCCGTGCGGAAACGATCCTGCAGCTCATTGATGAGCGGTATCGGATACCGTACAGGGATCGTGGCACTGTTCAGTCCCCTGTAGTCCACCACAGGTCGGAGAGGGTCACGCGGGTCCTTCTTCTCGACGAACATCATAGGGGCGCCACAAGAAGACGTGGACTTCCGAATACGACCAGTCCTAAGCATCTGATCCACCCAGGGCTTAAAGGCGTCCAGCTCTCTTGCCGTCATTGCATAGAGTAGACCCCACGGGGCGTTCTTTCCCTCTTTCAGGTCTATGGCATAGTCCCAGGCCTCATAATCAGGAAGGCGTTCTGATGCTTCTTTGGTCATAATTAGGAGGAACTTTCGGAAGCGCTTGGGTACGTTCCGAAGTGCTTCCTGCCATAGGTCGGTCTGGGGTGTCGTTGTAGAAAATACCTTATTACTTAGGATTGCAAGACTAGTGCAGTTCTTTCTGCAATATGCAGACCGGAACCGGATATTTTTGATATTCCCTGAAAAAATGGGCCGGTTGGTGTTGTTCTAGCTACTATAAAGGAAGGATGATGTTGCATTCTTTATCCAGCGTGGTCAACTCGAAGCTAAGGCGCGTGAAATGATCTTTTTGATGCCTGATGACCAACTCTTTAAAGTAGTATCGGCCGCCTTCCTGCACGAGTGACGCGTCAAATGCCATCATAGGTCGAGCTTAGAGGCGTTTGATGATAGGGATCTTCTATGCTCGCGCTTGAGAGAGTGATATAACCAGAACTAAACTTCCCGTGTCGAGTAAAACTTTGACTCGGTACTCCTGGTTGTTGTACAGCAGTGTCATGGGCACGATTGGCCTGTGTCCTGACTTTGGCTCTATATTCCTGCTTTTTTTAGTTGTCCCCCCGGGGTTTTTATTAGGTCTTTTAATGCCATACACCCGGGAATTATCACCTTATTTGGGCCTGGTTTTATGAGGTGCGGCATAGGGCCTATTTAAAAATCCGAGTCTGACTTTTCGGGCTCTACAAACTGTATATGTAGTGTGCTAACAGTAATAGCATCTACCTTGGGTTTTTTTGCAGTAGTTGGAGGAAGATCGTCAGTATTTTTGCGCTTGGCAGAGGAGGTTTTCTCCGGGGGACGTGGTAGGTCTTTTCCGTCTTGGTTTTTAGTGGCGTAGTATTCGAGGGTACGGTAGCTTTGTCGGCCGCATCGCTAATATTTGATCTTGTTACGCTTGCGTTAATCGATTACTGACTGGTCGATGCTTTGTAAAGCGTTTTTTATAGTATGCTACTTCTTTTTTTTAGTAGGAAGACCGGTTGGACCTACCTGGTCTCGTGGTCGATCGTCTTTTGAGGATCGATCTCGGCTGGAGTTGGAGCGCGTCTCTTTGCCTGGGTTGTGTTGGCCCGATTTCGAGTGTTCTTTCGTCGAAACGGGCCCGCCTTTTGACGGCGAGATGCCTGGGTTGGACAGCATATTCTCGTAGATCTGCCCTGCTTCCTGTATGGCTGCCAGGAAGTCCTCATTATCCTCGGGGAGACTTCCTCTTCGAGAATAGACGAGTTTTACGATCTCGTCAGGCAGCGTCAAGGCGATGTGGTTTTGGAAGGTAGTTCTAGACCACTGCACGACCTCGTTTAGGTCGAGAAGCTCCGTGAGATATTGGGCCACGTCACCTTAGTAAGTAAGGGCCTTTATTTTCTTAGCGTTACGGTGCTTCTCGGCTGGGTCGTGGAAACGATCCCTTAGGGCCGTGGCATATCCCTTCTAATGATTGGAGAGGCCCATTTTGGCTACCCGGGTCATTCGCTGTTGGTGCCAGGTTTGGGTCTTGTCCGTCAGCAGAGAACCTACCCAGTTGATGCGGTGATAGTCCTCGGGGAAACTCTCGGCATACGTCTGCAGGTATGATTCCACCCTGAGCCACCAGGCGCGGAACTTTGAAAGGTCCTTGCCATCGTACGTGTTAGGCTTATTTAGGTAGATCGGGTTGATAGTGGCTGCAGGCCGGGAATAGCTGGGGAGGCGCTCTAAGGCGCGAAGGAATCGGTTGACCATTGGATCTTCATCCTCAGGAGGAGGGGTAGGTCCAGGAGGTCTTGGAGGTCCTCGAGGGGGGCCTCTGGGTGGTCCTCTAGGTGGACCGCCGGGAGCGTCGTCGTCACCCGAATCGTCTGGGTCAGGAGGTCCATTGCCTCCTGCCATGAAAGTGCCAGCTCGTGCAGTAGCGAAATTAGCGCGGGCGTTGTTGGCAATACGTCTGACTTGTGACCGCTGCAAATTTTCCGCAGACAGCTCTTCTCGCATCCGTGCTTCCGAGCTAGAGTATTTGGAAGGAGGATTGGAGCGGGGCAGCGAACGTT
The DNA here is from genome assembly GCA_022578795.1 of Xylariaceae sp. FL0255. Lineage (NCBI taxonomy): Eukaryota > Fungi > Ascomycota > Sordariomycetes > Xylariales > Xylariaceae > Xylariaceae sp. FL0255. Next base: position 64,377 of record MU388959.1, on the reverse strand, counting down.
GGACAAATGGGCTCGGAGTTCGCTGGCTGCCTGTGGGTTGACTGGCAGCGCGCTTGCCGATGTTTTCCATGACTGTATTGGGGTCAATACGTCGATTGCTGCCAAGTTGGGCCTGTACTTCTGCAATGGCGGCCTGCGTGTATGCTCGTAGGTCCTCTACCTGTCGGCGTGCCCGATCATCGATCTGGTTGGGCGCGAGGTACTCGCGAGCGAGGAGGTCGTTGATCTGGCTTTCTTTGGCTTGAGCCCAGGTATCGATCTTCTCCACCACTCGTTGCTGGTTTTGTTTATGGTTCTGCAGCTCCTTCTGAAGAGTGGTTAAGGTATGCTGGTGGTGGATGGCAATCTCTTCTAGTCGGGTTACTGCTGGTTCCTTATGGCCGTATTTTCTGCAACTCGGGCCACGAGGCTCCATACGTTTCTGGAGAATTGGAGGCTAGTTTTAGTGACCTTCTTTTGAAACTGTGCAAGTTGTTGCTGAGTGGCCTCGAACCTAGTCGCGTACAACCTATCGAGAGCGTTATATGTGCTTTGTATTACCGAATATAGCTTTTTTAGCTCGATTTTCTGCTAGTCCGACAAAGCTTCGGTATATTGGGCTAGGGTTCGGACCAGGGAGGGAGAAGGTTTCTTGCATTTGTTGGTGGATTCCAAGCATTTCCGTAGGCGGATGTTGGACAATAGTCCCCGATATATTTATATCTCCGTCTCCGGCTAGTATATTATCCTAGGTCGGAGGGTTGTAAAAGGTAAGCGCTATTTCGTTAGGCTGGGGGGTTGGTGTAGTCATCACGTCGGGGATTCTTGGTACGACGGAAAAACGGATAGAACGAGGCCGCGCTCGTAGAATAAGATATTGAAAATGAAGCCGGTGTTTAGGGCTTCGGTTTACTAGTGCGTCGATACGACGAAGCATTTCCTCCACCGGAGGGAGTAGTATATTGTGGCGTACCGCCGTTGTTGGCGATGTCGGTTGTGTTGGGTTGAGGTTAAAAGTGGCCTTTGGTACCAGATTTAGAGTTTGGGCGCGTGTAGGGGTAGTAACCAATGAACGGGCAGGAGATTCTGGATAGGTGGGGTTTTCTTAGTTTTTCCACGAAGTGGGTCTTTCGGTGGCTTCTGATTAGTTATCATTTATAGCTTTTGTTGGTAATATAGAGGGTGATTTGTATAGACGTCGGATAGCTTTAAGAGCTAATTTGTGTTTGGTCTCTTGTGATAGCTTCCTTTTTTTACGGCTGGCTTAGAGGGCTATCTCAAAAGGTATGTATTCTAACGAAAAAAACTCGTCAGAAGAAGATTTTGAGCTACTGTTTTCAGACTTCTCGATGGAAGAGGTGAGAGGGTTACCGCCAGCAACAGGAGTTGTTGACGAAGGTTGGGTATGAGATTGGGTGCCGTTGGCGGTAGGAGTACACTGTAAGGGCTTGGGGTTTATAGAGCCTATGGCCCAAGATGTTGGTAAAGGTAAGGGAGTCTCGAGGAGGATTGAGAATTATTTGTGACAAAGGCTGATATTTAGGGCTTGGAATAACTTTAATTTGAATAATAATTTTTAATGGGTTTCAAGAGCCTTGATCTTTCTTTTATTTTGTTGAGAATCAAATGCTCCTTTTTATATACAGAATCCCGTCCTTCTTGGACTTATTTAGTCATGTTGGTTGGAAGGTATAGCCGCTTTAGCCGGCCTTCTATCCCGACCCCGTGGGTCGTCACATACCAACGGATTCTGCCTTGCTTTGATAGCGTCCTTCTTTTTAGGCAGCGATGCGTACTAGAGGTATCGGTGTAAGTAGGCTTATGCTAGAGTATAGCTGGAAATATGTATAGTTATCCTTGTATAATATATATATATAAAACACCTAATATAGTTTCTTTCTAAGAAGCATGGGATGGAGGACGAATAACAGAGACAAGTTTCTTTTGATATGCTTATTTTTAACAATTGTCTTTTTAGTTAATTCTATAGGCTCTCTTTTTCGTATTTCCCTGTACATTCTGCTAAGCAGGCTCGTATATTTTTATTTAGTCTTTATGCCTGTATTATGCTTCTCTAACTTGGATATGTTCTAGCTTAAGATGGTCTTTTTTATCGTTTCTACATTATATTTCTAGATTTGTTGTTCAATCGGTGCCTTATCGCCTCTCTGTTTTGGATGGACAGCGCTAATAGTAAAGATTAGGTGATCCGAACTTTTGACTCGTTTGCGCGGCTTACAGGTATCGTCGAATCGGGGTCTCTTTAGTAATACGTGCTGTAATCCGGTAGATCTAATGCTGGTTAGCTATTTTTAAAGACAGTATCGTCGTAAACGTACTTTTCGCTACTATTAGTGTAGCTATCTCGCCGTTCTGGCTTTGTGGGCGAAAAGATATCTTGTATATAAGTATTGGCAGCTGTTGACGTATTATCGTGAGAGAGCGAGAGAAGGGACTCGGCCGCCTCCTCGCAGCTCTTTTCCTCCGGGGTCGTACTAGGTAAGATCTAGATGCTAAAGCCAGCAGCAATAAATTGCTATTTGGTTTCTAGGGATCGGCTACGCTACTAGGGCCACAATTTTAGAGATTACTTTATTTTCAGCCTATCCTCTATAAAACCAAGTTTTAGAGGCAAGAACAACACCGCCTACGGCCCTATTTTATATGATAATAAATACAACAAGCCGCTGATCTTATAGAATGGCTGTTATATAATGCGCCTATCCGAAAGCTATAGAGCTAGCTGGGTATCCCTCCCTCGTCGCAAGGCAGACTAACGGAGAACCTATAACTTAGCTTCTTAAAAGAACTGTATTTTTGCTGCCTCTGTAGGTCAGGCTACAAGCTGTAAGTAGGTATTAATTATGGCGGCTATATTTGAAGTTTTAGGTGCCTCTAAATATCGAATACAAGCTTGGACTTTGACCTGGCTTATCTTTTATAAAGTATTATACCTAGGTAAAGATCTAGCATAGCAGAATTTGCAGGTTTAGATAGATTAAATTTTGAAAAAAGACAAAAGCGAGCAAATTTGTCTTTGCTTGTAACCTTCAATATATAGTATTTAATCAACTATATTAAAGTTAGAGAAGGACTTAAAAGACAAGAGAGTCGACAAGCTTACGACTATAAACGGGCTCAGAAATGGCTTGTCTACAGCAAAGGGGAAAATAGGCGGGCCAAGTTATTTAGGGGTTGGATTCCTCTATCTGGAGCCGCGCTTTCCTAGCTGCGTTTCCTTTATGCTATTTTCTATTGAGGCCAAGTTTCAGGAGGTGGAGGACGAAGCAGCTAGCGGTTATATCCCATGGAACGAATGGTGTAATAAAGTTGTTAATTTCGTAAGCTAGTTGTTCTATTTAGAAAACGACCAAGTCTATCGAACTAAGGCATATAACTAATAATTTTGGAAATTATGTTGTTTTAAAAGGCCACTTTGTGCTTTATAAAGTAAATGAAGACTTGACAGTGACTTATTTAACTATAAAAAAGGGTCATAAAGACTTATACGTAGCTTTAAGTCTAGCTAAACGGTACGTATTGTTAAGTAATTCTAAATTTAAGTTAAAAGATTATCTTATTATCGTATAGTCGTATAGCTATAAAAAGATAACACAAATTGCAGATTTCCTCGGCTAAAGTTCGTGTCTTTATAAATAAAAGATAAGCTGGCCTGCGACGGCAATTACTCTGCTATAAGTTTTGTTCTCTAACTACGGATCGTTAATGGTATTGCTAAAGCATACTGGTAACTAATGAAATATATCCTAAGGGCTACTTCGTACTCGGAATCAGCTCCTTTTTTTAGCGTCAGGCAAATTAGGCGCTGAATAAAGACCCTTAACCCCTTTTGTAAGCCATAGCAGTATGGGCTTAGTCGAGTCATCTCTTATCAGCGGGCAGGCACTTCTTACCCCTTCTCGGATCCTGGCGAATATGATTATACCACATCCGCGTGCTTTGTCGGATAAAGCAGTTAGGCGCGAACTATAGCTAGATGGCATAATCACGGCCATAATTCTAGGACCGGCATATCGAGCAATATATAGTATACTTGTGGCATTTGCAAAGCTCGATCCAGTCCCGGATCTGATGCTATGAGTAAAATTGAAGGTTAAATTTGATTGGCTCCCGATATTTCCCCCGTGGTAGAAACTTAATTCTAAAAAAGGTGGTGCTATTAAACACACCCTACAGGGGTAGTGCAGCTTTTGTTCGTATAGTATTGGACGGTGCGACCGTAAGTCGCCATTTTCCGGTAAAATTGACCGTTACTGTCCGTTTTTCCCGCCACACCTCGCGCCATAACTATCCGCTGCTATTAACAGTAACGGCTCGATTTATGTTAACTTTTCTCCTGGTCAAAAAAATTCTATATAGCAATATTAGTATTAATAAAATTTTATTAAAATTATAATTTATATTTTAGCTTTATCTATTTTAATTATATAACTATTACTATAAAAATAAACTTAATTAATAATTTTATTCAAATTTTGTAAAATAAAAGTTACGTAAATATTACCGCTAAATAGGGCGACCATAAAATAAAAAACTCCAATTTTGGAAACTATAACCTCTAGTCTTAGAGGCTTCCATCTTAACATTTCCACATTCCCCGCTGGCTCTACGACCCACTTCGTAACCGCCGGGCCTCCATTTTACTATCGGTATATTAACTCCACCGATATACCGTATTAAAAGAAACGGAACCGTCGAGCCGTCGAGTTATGCTTTTCCTTTTGTTCCGAACAATATTACGTTTTTTTACGTTATTCTTTTTCTTTTACCCTTTTTATAAAATACTTTAAATTTATTAGCTAATTTTACACTTAAACTATTAAAAATATCGCGTTAAAATTTAACAATAATAAATCTTAAAGTTTATAATAATTTTTTTATACGTATAATATTTATTTATATAAATAATTAAAATAACGTTATTTTAGTTTATTTAATTTTTAATACTATTTATTATTATTATTTTTTTTTTTATTATATAAATTATTTTAATTTTTCCTGCTATTTATTTATTTTAAAAATAATAACCGATAAACTTAAACGTATATTTTTTAAATAATATTTTACCGCTTTATTTTTTTATAAAAAAAATAAAACAATAACTTAGAAATATTTCGAAAAATATATAAAATAATTTATTAAAAATAAGCTTTTCGTAGCTAAAAAAACTTTTATAAAACAAAATCGGCTTTAAAAATATTAAATTCGATAAATTTTGCTCCGTTTTTTTGCTATAATTTTTTATTTATATATATATATTAAAAAAAAACTTACTATAAATATTATATTAATATTTAAATTAATATTTAAAAACTATAGTTTAATTTTGTTTTATATTTTTAAAATTTTAAAATTTAAATACTTTTTAAATCATTTTTTTATATTTACGTTAGTTTATTAATTTAAAAACGGCTCGTTTTTAATATTCGAAAATATATATATAAATAGATTTTAAACTTAATTTTTAACTTAATTAATATTTAACAAAAATTTATAATTACTATAAACTATAAAATAGTAAAAAACTAAAAAAAAAAAAAAATAATTTAAACCGATATATAAAAACTAAAATAAATTAATAAAAAAAAAAGTAATCGAAAAAGTTTTATTTATTTAATAATTAAAATATATTTAACGTAATATTAATTTAATATAAAATAATTAAATAATATTTATTTTTTATATATTATTTTTAATATAATATAAAATTTTATTATATAGTAAATAGTTACTAAATTTATTGTCGAAATAAATTTAAATATAAACCCGATTTATTAAAAAATTACTATAATAAATATTAATATTAATATAATTTTTTAAATTTTATAATTAAAAATAAATAATATATTTTATAAACCTAAAACTAAACTATTTTAATATATTATTATTTTATTATTAATTATAAATAATTTCTGGCTTAATATATTATTAAATTTGACTTTTTTTTAATTTTAAATAGCTATAATATATAATTTAATTAATTTTACTAAAACTTAAATTATAATATTAATTAAAATCGAAAAAAATAAAATTAAAAAAACAGCTAAAATAAATTATATTTAAAATAATAATAAATAAATAAAAAATATAAATTTAGTTAATTAAAAAATTTTAATTTATTTTTAATATTAAATTTTCTATTACTTTTATTTTAAATTATACATTTTGCTTTAATAATATAATTTTTATATAAAAAGTTTAATATAATAATTTTAACGTTAAATTTACGATTATTAATTAAATATTTAATTAGCTTAATTTAAAATATATAAATTTTATATTTTTTTTTAAAAAAATCGATATGTTTAAAAATAAAATCTTCTTTATATTATATAATATATTTAACGGTTTTTAATATTATATATTTTTAATTAATAGTTTTTGTAAAAAAATATAATTTTATAACTTTTAAATAAATATAAAAGCTAATTTAAATAATATATTTTTATTATATTTTAATATTTTTTTTAATTTATTAAAATTAAAATTAATAATAATATTTTTTAAATATATTTTCTAATATTTTATATAACTATATTTTATTTTATATTATTTATATATTTAAATTAAATTATTAATTGTTTTATATATATATCGATTTTACGCAATTAGTTTTTAAAATAAATATAAAAAATTACAGCCAATTTTTTACAAAATTTTACGACGTTTTTTTAAATAAAAATATAAATATTTCTATTAATATTAGCCTAAAAAAACAGCTTTAATTTAAAAACTAACTAAATATAATCAAATTTTAAAATATTATTAAAATAACGATTAATTTTAAATATTATATAAATTTTTAATTAAAATTAAAAAATTTTATTAAAACGCTTAACTAATTTTAATTATAATTAAACTAAACTAAATATTTTAAATAAATCGATAACTTTTAAATATAAAAGCGTTTTATTATTAAAATTTATATACTTATTAAAAAAAAAACCTTTTTTTAATTAATTATTAAAATAAACTTTCTATTATTATAATTTTATATCGAAAAATAAACTATTACTTATATATATTATTTAAAATATTATATATTTAAGTTTTTAATTTATTTTATTAATATATTATTAAATATTTTAAACAAATTAGAAATTAAAAAAAACTAAACCGCTTATTTTAACTCTACTTTTTTTTCTTAAAATAAACTATTTTACTACTTTTTATATAGAAATTTATTTACTAATTAAAACGCTTTAATATAATATTTTAAAACTTAATATACCGATAAAAAAATATTTAGTAATTTTTTTTTATACTTTAAATATTAAAAAATAGGATTAAAAGAAACTTTTATTAAAAATATTTTTTAATAAAATAATTATATAAAAAAAGTATATAAAAAAATATATACGCTAAACTGGAGTTTTAAATAAAACTTTTTAATATAGTAGTATTATTTCTATTTTTTTAAATTTGCTACAAAAACTGGATTTTTTAGCTATTTAAATTGCTATATTTAAAATAAATTTTTCTAATAGCTTATTATATACTAAATTTATTTTAATATTTTTTTTAATAATATTTAAGTTTAGCTTTAATATTTAAAAACTTATTACTTACCGTTTATATAAATATATTTATTATATAATTATTTATATTTTATATTTAGCAAATTAATAAAATATTTTACTTTAAATTATACCTAAAATTTTGAAAATACTTTCTAATACTTTATTTATAAAAAAAATAATATTAGCGCTATTTATATTAATAAAGTTTTATTTTAATATATATATTTAATAACTAGTTATAATAAATAAAAATATTTAAATTAAAATAATAATAATTAATATTTATTAATATTACTAAAAAAAACAAAAATATTATATTATATTAACTATTAATAAATCTAGTTTAAAATTAAATTATATTAAATTAATAATATATTTATGAAAATAAATAATAACAATATTTTTTAATTTTATTAAATATATTTAAAAGCCTATTTTTATATTTTAATTTAATTATAATTATAATTTTATTTAAATTAAATAACAATATTTTTTAATAAAACCTTTAATTTAATCGTAATATATTAAAAAAAAAAAAACAATCGTTAGCAAATTTATTTTACGCTTTTTATAATTTATTAAAAGCGGTATTTATTTTAATAAAAATAGTCGATTTAGTTTTTTATAATAACTAAAATTAAATATATTCGATAAAAGCTATTAATAATTTAACAGCCAATTTAAACTTTAATTTTTAGCAATTCGACAATATTATAAATATTAATTAATATTACAAAATTAATTATATATTTAAACGTTAAAATAAAAACTTTTTTTATTTAAAATAGCAAAAAGACAAAAATTATTAATAGATTAATTAAAAAAATATTAATACTACCTTAATTTAAAGTTTTAAAAAAAAATATATCAGGTTTAATTTTAAAGTAAAAAAGGTATTAGCGACCCGAAAAAAAAATAGCAAAATTAAATATCGTATTTAATAAATAAACCGCTTAAAATATAAAAATAGCTAAGTTTTAAAAAAAATATATAAATTTAAAGTTAAAAAAATAACATAAACTAAAAAAAACTACGTTAAAAAAGCGAAAAAAATATTAAATAAAAATTTAGGTACTGGTTTAAAATATTAAAATATAAATTTTACTATAATAATTTTACAATGTAATTATTTATTAAATCACTTATAAAAATTAAATTATCTAATTTTATATAATATAATCTAGTTAAAACTATACAAAAAGTGAATTTATTTTTTTTTCGAATAAAAAGTTACTTTAAATTTGCTTATTAATTGCAAAATACGACTATTATTATAGCTATCAAGTTGTGACTGGTTTTTAATGACGTATTAAAAATATTTAATCTTTGTAAATTCTTTAAAGTAGCTTGAGTTTTAAGATAATCGAGCTTAACTATAGTTTAATAGCCTCAAAGCACCTGCTAATATATTTCCTTAGCTTTGCTTAACTTCCTTTAATTATTATATAAATTACTTAAATCATTATAAATCTAACTTTAATTATTAGTTATAATATTACTAAAAAGCGCCTAGTTATTTTTTACTGTATATAAAAGTAATCGTTTTTATATTAGCCAATAATTATTAAAATTTTAGCTCGACATATATAAAGCTATATATTAAATTGCAAATGCGGCCAATTTTGTATTTATTTTTTAATTAAAAATATAAATTGTCCAAAAATAAATATAGCTATAAATATTATATTTTCTCGATTTTATAAACTTATCGGTAAATAAATTAATTTCGATAAGCCTATAATCCCGTAATACTTAGACAGTATTAAAAAAAATTAGCTTATTTTTCGTTGCTTCGTAAATCCATTGTAAGCTATCGGCATTTTTATATTAAAGTAGCTTAAACTAAATGTTTTAATTATTAAAATACGCCTATAATCGAAATAATATAACGGAATATTCGTTTCGCCGTTAAATCTAATCAAATGATAAATGTTACGTTAAATATAAAGTAATTATAGTTTTTATATAACATAATGTAACAAACTAAATAATTAAATGGTTAAAAAGGCTAGTTAGGTTTATTTTTAAAATTAAAGGTTAGCTATACTAATGGCAAAGGATCACTTATAACTATAAAAGATTAAAATGTTAAACGTTATTAAAATATCATAAGTATATATAAAAGTCGTTAAGAGATTTTTTCTATTCAATTTTAAAGAAGTAGTGAATGTTTAAATTAATAATTAAATAAAAGAAACTACTTAAAAATATAAAAAATACTATAAACTATATATTTAATTTTTTTTTTAATATTTTTATAAATTATTAATAGAGATAATAAAGCTTACTATTTATTGTTATAATCTATAAAGCTTATTTTTTAATATCGTGATCTAGTTTATTTATATAACCTTTATTAAATATATATATATAAATATTTATATATTTTATATATATTAAGTCTTTTAATTAAGCTTATTATTTTATTAATTTATAACATATAAGCTTTAAGCTATCCTTTTATAGTAATATTTAAAAGTTTTTGTAATAGTAAAAATAAAATTAAAAAGTTATTAATATTTGTTTAAAATATATACCTATTATAGCTAATGTAAAAAAAAGACCGTTTAATTTTATAGTAAGCTATTAAGCATTAAGGTTTAAAAAATATTAAATTAACTACGTTTAAAATTTTTGGTTTTTAACCTACTTTTGGTTAAGTTTTAGCGTTTTAAAGTAGTTTTAAAAATTTCGAGGCTATTATTTAGGTTTTATAATTTCGCTATTTACAAAATATAACCAATTTTGATTTAAAATAACTTAATAATAATAATAATAATTAATCTTTAATATAATTTTAAAAAATACTTTTAAATATTAATTATAATAAATTCTATAATAATAATAAATAATAGTTTAAAATTATTATAATTATTATAAATAAAAAACTATTATAAACTATTCGATAAACTTAACCAAATTTTAATAATATTAATTGTTTTGTTTAAATTTTTATATATATTAATATTACTAATTTAACTAGCTAAAAAATAATATCGTTTAATTTAATATGTTATTTTAATAAAATTCTATTTAAAAAAGTCCTCGTTTTTAATATTTAGTTAAAAAATCGCTAAATAATTATTTTTACGTTATTTTGTATATATAATAACTAGTTATATTTTATTTATTTCCTTAAAATTATAAAAAACTATAATTCGATAATTATTATTGCTAATAAATATATTACGTATTTCGGCAAATTCTTGTTTTTTTGCTATAAAATATTTAATTTTAGATATATTATAAAAACTAAAAAAAACTGCGAAATTTTCGTATTAAATATTTATATATATTAATAATATAGCAAAACTATAATATATTATTTTAACTTGCTTTTTTAGCTTTTAGTAATCTTTTTTTAAAGCCGTTTCGAAACGTTTTATTTCTTTTTGCTATAAATAAAAGGCATTTAAATATAAAAAATACTTAACAATAAATATGCCCGATTTTCAAGTTTAATAGTTTTTTGTCGTTTAGCTTATACTATCTGCTTTACTATAGTAAAACTAAACAATAAATCGTTTCGGAGTACGCAAATAAAAATATTAGTAATATCATAAAAAGGTTATTCAAGCAATTGTTTATTACCTAGAAATGCTCTTTCTTTTAAAAAAAACTCGACTATCTTCGGTACAATAAACTCTTAGAAGGTCTATCCGCACGTGAACTACCGACTTTTCCTAAGTTATTGCCTTATTTGTTGATACTATGATTAATCGCTATTTCTAGTCGCTGGGCAGCCGACGTCGTCAAGATAAACGTAACATTTGGCTGCATCTACTGATGATGCAGAGCTTCTGACCGCAACCCTAAAGAAGTGCCTCCCTTCCAGCCATAAAGGATCATTTCTTTTCACGACACGAAACCGTAAAGTGAGTGTTAAATTAGGTATCTCACGGACCAATATTATCCCTGTGCAAGAGATGGATGACATCGAAGCTACCGAACTGCTGCAGACCGGATTCTCGGATCGTCAGAAAGGCGATATAGAAAGCACAAAACGGCTGCTCAAGTTCTTGGTCAATCTCCCCCTGGCGATCAAGCAGTCATCTGCATTTATAACGGAACAAGATGCAACTGTGCTTGAGTATCTAAAGCTTTGCGAAAAGACGGATGCCCATCAGATCAAGATACTGAGTGAAATTTTCGCAGACGATTCCCGGTATAGAGATAACAGCGAAAAGCAAAACCCGGTTGCCACAACCTGGTTGATATCATTCAAAAATATCGCCCAAGAAGACCGTCAGGCGGCTAAGTACCTTAAGTTTATATCTTTCTTGGCTGAAAAAAACATTCCGGTATCTCTCCTCCCAATTGACCCCGAGAATGACGAGATTGGCATGAGGAAATCAATTGGCACGCTTTACGCATACGCGTTTATCACAAAGCGTGATACACCGGATACTTTTGATATACATCGGCTCGTCCGGCTTGTTATGCGGAACTGGTTACAAGAGGAAGAAGAATGGGTACAATGGACTGCAAATGTAGTCCAACAACTAAAAAAAACCTACCCTTTCCCTAACCACGAAAATAGAGAAAGATGGATGGAATACTTGCCACATGGACAAGCAGTATTAGAAATCGATGGCGCCGTTCAAACAAGTGGAGATTCTGGCCTTCTTGTTGCCGTTGCTGAAAGCTATTCTATTCTGGGAAAGTATAGCCAAGCAGAACATTTATACCGACAGACACTAGAGCTGAGGGAGAGAGTGCTAGGTCGAGAGAATCCTGATACACTCACCAGCATGAACAACCTCGCCTTCGTCCTTCGCAACCAAGGGAGGTACGAACAAGCCGAGGCGATGTACCGGCAGACACTGGAGCTGAAGGAGAGAGTGCTAGGTCGAGAGAATCCTTCTACTCTCACCAGCACGAACAACCTCTCTGGCGTCTTTGATAGTCAGCGGAAACAAAGACACAGAAGCAGAAGAGGGCTATTTAACTGCTTTTGGTGCTATCGTTAACTTTATATGCAACGTAGTACTTACTTTAAGTTTATCCTACCTAGGGATATTAGGCGTTAGATATTAAGAAAGTCGAGTCGTTGATATAACTAATAATTAATACTTCCTGCAGATAGCCTAAGCAATAGCTAAAGTAACATAACTTTAAGATTGATAATATCCGATTCTTTTGGGTATCTATGCCACTTGGTGGTGTCTCTGTAATTAATAATAGTCGAGTATCACGTCTAATAGCCGACCTAGTCTTTGATCCTATCTGTTTTCTTTCGACATATTGCTGTTCAAGAGTCGATATAAGATGGTTGAGTGCATCTACCAGTTTTATCGTCTTTTCAATAGTTGCTGCACGATTTCCTTCTTGAGCCTACCTTGCGATGTGTGTTTCTTGTACGTCTACCCGCCAGGTCTTGAACGCGATCCGTTGACACGTTCGACAGGTGTTATTCTTGTAGGACACCGAATGGATCAACTTAAGCCCGCGTGTCAACCCAGTCCTCCATTCTCTCGAGCATTGTTCCCGGAATCTGTCCCATCTCCACCCGCCGCAGGTCGAATCAAATAATTCGAGCCAGCCCTTTCAATGATGCGCTATACCGCGGGCAGCTTGTGATTGTTGAAAGGCTACAGAGTCGTAGGCGTGAGTCTCGAATCCTCCAACTGAGAATTAGAGTATGCCTTACCGGCTAATGGTTACTCTATCAGGTATTATTCTCTGGCAGCCTCGGAAGGGCTGAGGGTTCCAAATGGATCGAATAGCATTATGTGTCGCCTACTGACAAGTATTGACTGTTGCTCTTATCTAGCGTTTCCTTTGAAATGTGTTGGACCTGACAGTCTGAGGCCGAAAAAAGAATCACATCTGTAGCGGATGTGACAACCACTTGCCGTGGGAGAACATGTGTGGCAATGGGTCAAAACATGATTGTTCGTAGAGATTAGGAATCTTTTCAAATGATTGCTCATAGTTCTAAGAGCTTGCGATGAAGCCGAGGAGGCTAGGTCAACGCGGCAAGGAGGATAGGCGGCTTTGGCCTTGGTCACCATGCAAGAATGAGCCAGCTTCAGATGGTTGTATACTATCATAATCAACGAGCGGTTTATTCGTGACCTCATTAGTGAGGTTTGGCAAGTAACGGACCTTGAGGCATGGCTGGAGTTTGTATAGCTACGATATCCTCCGCGTACGACTTAGCTACAACCTGCTACTTCCTACTGTATTGTGCTGACCTTCCGAATTCAAGGTGTTCGCGAAATGGCGGCTCTCCGATTGGACTACTAAGCAAAACCTCTTTGCTAACCACCGGGTGACTTCCTAGGAAGTCAGTCACCCCTCTGGGAAGCCACTGATACGAAGACTGTATGATACACTTCGATTGGTCGGCGAACTGTAAGGGACTGGATTGTTCAACGCAGCTGTGCACGGGGAATATTAGGATACAAAACACTTCGAGGGTGTCACCTCAAAGACAAATAATGATATATAGTCTAGCTTCAGCTTTTATATGGTGCAGCCTCTGTGTCCTGCATCTCACCGCCGAGACCCTGAAACGGAGATGGGGAAAAAATACAGAGATAACCACATCTACAGTAACTAGCGGACTAATGATAGAAAGACAGTAGATATATACGTTACCGATAAAAAGACTGAATGGTCAGCAAAAATCACGGTGGACTGCCTACATCGCCGTCGAGACGATGGTAATACACACCGTTGTTGAGACAATTTAGGTGATATTGTCGTCGAAAGAGTCACTATAGCGATGCCAAGGCGGTAAATGATCACGGAAAGCGGTGCTATTGTAAAGATACTATAATTTATTCAAGCAGCTTAGGCGGAGTTCGCTGTAGATATATCGTGTATCGATTCTATAGTAGATAGGCTCGATGCCGAGCTCTTCGGCTAGCCTTCTCTACTCTTCCTATTGTACCTCCTCTGGCAACGGACGTCTTCCTTTCCGCGAGCAGAAAAACGCTTTCGTAGCATACCAAGGCAGCATAAGACAACGTAACCCGAGCGTATATATCCAAAGCCTTCAGCTTGGGCAGGGATTGCCCGTAGTCGACGGACAATAGGGAGCATGCCGACAAGCGAGATATTATATTATGTCCAGGAACGAAGCCGTCCAGACAGGATAGAGATCCATCTGCTCAACGATGACGAAATCTCCACTGTGGGACTACATGATAGTGTCGAAGTTGGCGCGGCATAGGCTGTTCCGCCACCTACAGCCATCCGGAGAGTAGTCGGTGTCCGCCAACATCCTGCTCTTGCTCTAAGTAGCGAGTGTTCTCGATGTTCGGCGCGGGTGGGGAACATGCCTTACAGTATGGATCACCTGCTAAATGGATACGATTTTGAGGGCTTGCGCAACATTGTAGACATTGGTGGCTCGCACGGGCAAGTCGCCATTGCGCTTGCGGCTCGCTATCCTGCGATTGAGAGCATTGTGGTTCAAGACCTTGCCGACACGATCGCGGGATTCGAAAAGTGCATCCCCGCAGAGCTCCAGACCCGTGTGACCGGCATGGTCCACGATTTCCTTACCCCTCAACCCATCAAGGGCGCTGACGCATATCTGTTGCGCTGGATCCTGCACGATTGGAGCGACAAGTATTGTGTGAAGATCCTACGAGCTCTTGTGCCAGCCATGAAAAGGGGCGCCAAGATCATTGTCAATGACATTTGCATCCCGGAACCAGGAGAGATGAGCATTGCCGCAGACCGCGCTCTTCGCTTGCTGGACATTTCGATGAAAGCTTTCAATAACGCGAGGGAGCGCGATGCAGAATCATGGGCTACTCTGTTCGCCGCGGCTGATGCGGGTTTCAAATTTGGGGGCATTCGCATTCCGGAAGGGGCTCGAATGGCGATCATCGAGGCGGAATGGGTGGGAGAGGACCAGTATCAGTAAGGTAGGAAGGTAATGGTGATTTGGCACAACCTAAGTATTCACAGATAGTTTCCTAATATATTTGCGTAGCCAGAGCTTCCCTTGCGTCGAGGTTGTTTAAATCATTCCAGAAAAGATGATGTTTTGAAATAAGATCTTTCGAATAATGATTGTCATGAAGTAATCAACATCATCTCTCAATCTCATGTCGCTCGCTAGCTTAAAACCTGTGATGTTGTCACTATCCGCTAGGTGGGACGAATACAGCAGGTCCTCCCTGCAATAATGGCACCTCCCCACAGTAGCATTCTACCTTTGAAGATCTGGGTATCGTGTTTTTTTGTTTTTTTTGATACATTTTCTCAGTCAAATCGCACATTTAGAAGTATTTCAAAAAGCCAGAATAATTAAAATCAGTGAAAGAAACTGATTATGAGAAAATCTCGTTGAAGCCGTAGGGTTTTTCCTATTATGTGGCTATATGTGTGATGGCGGCGGAAAGAAACCGTTGTCCCCCTTAACTGCGGCGGTATGTGCCATTATTTCAGGGCAGGTTAACCACATTCAAGTTCTCTTAGGGCTCGATCGATGCGGGATGTCGCGCTGAAATGATAGACTGGTAGGAAAAAGGTTGTGATTTCAGACAGGCACTTTATTAAGGTACATTGTATTTTTATACAGTACGGAGTACAGACTGATAGTTAAGAGACAGGTACTTTTCAAGGTTGTGTATCCCTCCGTTAATTACCATTATGAGATGAAGAGTGTTAATAAGATAGAAGGAGGAAGAAATCTCGTACTAAATCATGAGAGCACCTTTTTTGTGAAGTCTTTCCCTTTCGCACAACCGAACAAACCACTCTGCCACGTGGGGAAGATTCCTTGATGTGGCCAAGGAAGAAGCGACGGAAAATGAAAATTGGACAAGGCCAGAAAGTAATTCCCCGCATCCCTACAACTAAACTGCTTCACAGACAAGGGTCACTTGATCGGCATTCGTCATTCTGAGCAGCATCTCCATGTTTACGTCCTGGGTGCATCCGAGTGCCCTCAGCTGAGCAGCTTCGTCGCTCTCTTGGGTCGCCCGTTTGACCGATACCCGGCTTCGACCGAACAAACACGCAAGAACCGCCACGGCCTCAACCTCGGAGAATTTCTTGCCGGGGCAGTTCTGAGGCCCGTCAGACCAGGGAAAGTAAGTATCTGGCTTGGGTACAAGTAGCTCCTCGGCTGAAATCTGACTCTGGTGCGTAGATGAAGCGGATTGCACGATCCATCGAGCTGGTTTCCATGTGTGCGGGTCGGGCCAGTAGTCTGGGTGCGATTGAATACCTCGAATGAACAATGTGGTGTTGACACCTGGCGGGATTGTAAGTGTCTTATTACCAACTTTGAGTGTTTGCGCCTTTCCAGACGTCCACTTCGGCAAGGCCATCACGGGAGGAAATAGTCGTAGGGTCTCGAGAAGAATAGCACGACATCGCTTCAGGGCTGGGAATAACTCTTTATATTCCCAATTGTGTGACCAATCTTCGGTGCCTCGGTCTCCTATCACTTCCAGGATCTCCTCCAAAATCCATTCTTGCACTTCTGGGTTTGCGGCAAGGAGTAGCATGCTGAAAGCCAACGTGTTGGCTGTTGTATCGTGACCAGCAAAGTTGATGACGAAGAGGTTCCCATATATCTCCTTTTCAGCTAGACCTCTCTTCGAGTGCCCGTCTCGGCTGTGTGTATTGAGCGCATGAACGAATGCTGACATAATGCCACCAGATCCAGACTTGCCTTGTTCAAGGGCTGTTGTCTCATCTCGCAACATGTTTGTCATATGATCTTGGAAGGAAGCTGCCGCGTTTCCAATTCTAGCCCAACTCTTTGGCACGAAGGGACCCCTGAGAAGCCGGTGAGGAACGAGCATAAGAGGAATTATGTTATCGAGAACAGTTTGGAGAGAGTCGCGGTAGCCACTACTCAGGTCACCCTTCTGGGCATCCGCCGAACCTCGGAACTCATATGACTTTCGGAAAGCCGTAGACGCAAGAACGTTGAGGGAGAGGGTGCGAGTGTCTTTCTGAATGCTGGGAACCCCTCCGGTCGCTGATAACCAGGAGCGCAACATTCCCCTAGCTTGGCTAAGCGATTCGTCCCAGACAAATTCCATGATGCTTTCATTGAAGGGGGCGGCGAGGACTTTCCGATGACGGGGCCAGTCATCCCAACCGGCGGTCGAGATACAAGGGCCATATACCTCTAGAAGTTCTAGTACATGTTAGCTAAGATTCATAGACATTTGTCTCTGATAAAATCATTACTGTATTCTTTGATTGGCCTGACGAAGTCAGCTCGCCTTGAGAAGATGTCCCCGATAGCGTCAGGGTCCGCGATGTGGAGGTAAATCGCGACGGGGGTGACGAGGGCCCAAACAGGGCCTAAGCGAACGTGCGTATCTGATCTGTCAGAGAAGTGCCAACCTCGTCGCGAATAACGAACAAAGTAAGGATAAGATGTCCAGGCAAATGGCAGGCTATCTAGAAGGTTCCAGACAAAGGGCTGAAAAATCGTCCAAGGGACGTTGTTCGAATCGATTGGGAGTCGTATATAGGGAATACCTATTTTGCGGGCCTCACGCACGTTGATCTCCAAACAAACAAGTGTCCAGGCCAGATAAGCCACCACAGGACCAGCTACAAGGGTGAAGATGATAGTTGGAGAAGACATGCCGACAGGACTCAATTGCTTCTCTTTCCTGTCGTGTTTGTGAGAACGTTGAGATTGATGCGTCGAGGCAAGGCTAAAACAGGTGTCTACATGGAAACAGACTTGCGAAAGGAAAGAGGGTGAGGGGCGGTGCTCATTCCGCCGAGTGGAAGGCTTGTGGGAAAGGGGAAAGGGGAAAGGGTTGGGAAGAGCTGGTCTCGACAGAAAACGGTGCGCGCCCAATCAATAGGTAAGGTAGGCACCAGTGTACGCAAAGGGGTGGTAGATGCAACTATACAGGCGGCTGTGAGCACCAGAAGACTAGGTACATCCCTGGGTGATGGGAGGTACGATACATTCTATTCTTCTGTCACCTCGGGGGAAGCTCCCATAACCTCCCGTGCCTCCACGTACTGTGCATGTTGTACATACCTAGTAGATACCAACCTACTTTGTATGTACCCCGGGTCGGATACAAGTACGGACGGAGTACATGTAATGGACCTCTTATCGACAGGGGTATGTTAGGGGGGGCGGGAACTTTTCGGGCTGATCCGATCGAAGTTGCCGACGATATTTTGTATCGCCTCTGCTTACCTCCGTCTACCCACGAGATACCTAGATGAGTACCGAGCACCTAGGTACTAGATGCCAGTCAATCACTAATCTACATATAGGTAGGTAGTTAGATGACCTACAAGATGGCCAAGCAAGCTTCAATATGCCGATGGCACGAAAATGTATGAGGCAGAGATCCTTCGCTGTCGCCTGTCTCTAGACACATAAATAAATGCTCGATGTCCCTTTGGATCCAGCGCTCCTAAATTCAAGAAGAGTCTTATCATAGAGACCTGCCTGCCTACGTGCATACAGAGACCGACATTGACTCCTGATCCCTCTTCATTGACCAACTATCGACTCCATCATGGGGTTTCTTATCCTTTCAGCCGTCTCCATTGTTGGTGTTTTACTCCTAGGCTTGCTTACACAGTCAAGCCACGACAAGTGAGAGCCGCAGCTTGTGCCATCTGCGATTCCAATCATCGGCCATGTGATTGGCATGATGAGAGAGGGCTCTTCCTACTACGGAAAGATAGCGTACGTCCCAATTGTTTCAAAGGGGATCCCGCCAATGGGCACAACCAGTCTTGAGTAGTGAGTAGTCTGACACAGCAAGACTTAGTCGACGATACAATCTTCCTATATACGCCCTTGGCCTGCCCCGGGGGAAAGTGTATGTGGTCACATCCCCTGATCTCATTGCCCTGGTAGACCGCCGGGCGAAGTACATCTCATTTGCACCCTATGCAATCCAATTTGCCAAGAGAATACTCATTCCAAGCCGTCCTGGCCTTACCAATCTTGAGACGGAAATGTTCTCGTCGGAGCATGATCGCAATCCCGGACTCTTGCCAGAGACCCTCAAAGCTATGCATGACGCTATGTCACCTGGGGAGCATCTCTTGGCAGACACCCGGCGCATGGTCAGTACGGTAACGGATCTGCTTCCACGGGCTCTAGAAAGGGGCGGTACTAGCCAGGATGGTGTGGGCCTTTTCGGCTCGTTCCGACACATCGTCACAGAAGCAAGCACCAGCGCGATATACGGGGCGGAGATGAATCCATTCAATGACCCGGCCGTCTACAAAGGGTTTTGGTACGTCGATGCATCATCGTTTCACGGATTGAACTGAGCATACACTATTCTGACCTCAAAGTTTTCAGGGCTATCGACGATGATTTTGCACTCTTAGGCCTCAATTTCTTCCGCCAGTTCCTAGCCCCGCGGGGTAATCGGGGAAGAAACCTGTTCTTCCAGGCGATGAAGCGGTACTACGCATCGGGGGCCCACGAGAGCGCATCCCACCTCATTCAAGCGCGGTACGAGGTAAACCGCAAACACGGAGTCTCCCTGGAAGATATTGAGCATTTTGATCTCAGTATTACCTATGCGTTACTCGTCCACACGGTTCCAGGCACCTGTTGGGCGATCTACTACGTGTATCGCGACGCCTCTCTCCTCAACGATGTCAGAAGTGCCATTGAGAAGCTGGTGGGACTGCAGCCCAAACCCTACCCTGGCGAGCACGAGCATGTTCAAACGGTGACAGTCAATATTCGTAAGATCTTTGATGAGTACCCTTTTTTGAAGTCACTCGTTCTTGAAGTACTCCGACTACAAAGTACGAATGCCACAGGCAGGGTTGTCATAGAGGACACCATGATTGACGACAAGTATCTTCTCAAGAAGGACTCCATAATATTCATTCCCTCGGGGGAGGTGCACCACGATCAAGGGGTCTGGGGCCCGAAGGCATCTGTCTTCGAACCTGACCGATTCCTCCCCGACAAGCGTGTTTCTCCCAAGGTCCACGCTTCGGCTTATCGAACCTTTGGTAGCGGAGTCAACATCTGCCCAGGTCGACACTTCGCCCTGAATGAGATCGTCACTTTCCTGGCTATCATGGTACTACAGTACGACGTGGTGCCCGTCGCCGGCGAATGGAAAATGCCGAAGACGAAGAGCCATATTACTACCAGTATTCTTACCCCTATCGATGATGTCAAGGTCAGACTGGTGAAGAGGGCTGAGAGGGCGGGACTGACCTACGTGTATACCTGGGAGTAGCCAAACGAGGTGTCTCTTGACGGACTCGAGCAGGCACTGGTGTCCAGTCGCTTGCACTCTTTCAATCCTTTTCTATACGTATCACACCAGATGCTGTTGGTCGCTCAACGTGTACATCTCGGGCCCTAGAGTCTCCGACTTGATGGTTTAGTGGCAAGCCTAGGAGCTAATCAACACTGCAACTTGTCAAAGCCAGCTCCTCCCCCCCAGAACAAACACACACACAACTAAGATGATGAGATAGATTGAAACTACCGGGTATATAAGTTTGGGACGTTCTTTTCACACGGTGTTATCTAAGCCCTTATGGATTACATGTCTGTGAATCTGTTTCTCCTCGGTGTAATTAGTGGTGGCTTGTTGCTTGTTGTCAGGAGAGTTCTAAAGGCCAGGGAAACGTTTCCTCGTGAGGTACGAATCATATGTGTCGCTAAAAGGTACTTCATAAGTTGGTACCTAAAGTCCTGACGGGAGGTCCCGTTCTTGCCGCTCTTTTACCTGAAGGGCCTTTTAGTCAATGGAGGGAGTGTGCGCCACCTACTTCTTGATACAAGTCAGGACATGGTACATGATCTTGTCCCAATAGGGCAATCCACCACCTCCACGCCATCGCCTCATTCTTCAACAAAGGGTTGCAAGCTTGCATGCGAGGGGTGCCATTCGGTAAACACTTGGCGTTTGAAGGAAATATGCAATCCGCACAGACTGGTCTCTGGTTTCCCTACATCATACGAGACAGATACCTGGGGCAGGGGAGCCCTGTCAAGCCTGTAAATGCTCACCAAAAGGCGGAGGGACCAGAGGTCGCGTCACTTTAGGAACCATCCAATGCGCATGTCTCGATCGTCAATTTACAATCGCCACGATGTATTAGGCGTCCATCTCCGAGCTAACATGTCCCATTTCCGAATGATACCCCGCGCGACAGGCCATCGTACCAGTACCTTATGGCACTGCAGTCTTCCGGTTTGTACCAGTACACTGTGGGATGTTTTCATCTGTGGAAATGCAACGCAACCCACAGCATCACCACGTCAACGGGGCAAGGAAGCGCGAAATGGCCGAGTACTACTGTCAGTAAATCAATTAACCACCTGGACATGAAGTACCAAGCATTTGCCTGGCAGCCTGCTGAAGACGAGAAGAACAGGACATGAGGCAAACGATTGGCATTTCAAACATCGCAATGGGCTTGATATTGTGCCCATGTTGGTATAATATCCTGCCGACAGAACAAGAGCCGGACATAGTCGACACGAAGAAACCATCGAAGCAGCTCTATAGCCTACCTCATCAACTAATCTCACAATGACCTTGATTTTTGCGTCGCTTAATGCGACATTGGCAATCATTCCATTGCTATCAGCCATAGCGTGGATGGCATGGAAAGTCTGGACATTTGTCTATCTACCGTCTCTACATCCGAAGGAGATTGACGTTCTCCCCTACAACATTCCATGTAAGAGAACTGTTGGGCTCATCGACCGCATTGTTATCAAGCGACTAACATCATGCAAAGTTATAGGTAATAGCATGGTTTGTTACCAGATAGAGTGTAGCTCATTCATGGGGTTTAGGTCACGCTTTTCACATGTTCATGGACATCGCAAGTTTGTATGAAAGAGCCCAGTGAGAAATCCCCAGCCCCTTTATCGGACAGGCGTTTTATCGACTACGAGCTAATCGATACCAGCGCCCTGTATGGTCGCTCTCGTCGGCCATACGCGCTCAACGTCGCGGGTCGGAAGACCGTAATTGTGACCAGTCCCGATGACATGATGGAGATCTTTAAGGATGAAGATAGCTACAGTATCGATCCGTTCTTCGATAGAGTATACCGTGACATTGGCAATGTTTCTTCCGCAGCGAACTCCATTCTCTGGCGCACGCCCGCTCAAGGCTTCGTTTCCTTGTTTGCCAACCTGAAGGAGAAAACACTCCCTCATACTGGCCTGGAGCTCTTGCATAAGCAGCTACTTACGCCAGGACTTCAAGGCGACTTGATCGGGAAAGCCTTGACCTATATCGACAATTACACTCGATGGGATGCGTTCTTTCCCACGTCAGTCATCCGCGCCGCACCATACGCTCAATCTATCAGCTTACATCGCTGGTGCCGCGACGTCATGATGGAGGCTCAGACCAGCGCTTTTTTTGGGCCGCTCCTCCATAGTATTGAGCCGAGTTATACGACTATCTTCGACCAGTTCGACATTAACACCTGGATGTTTATGTACAAGTACCTGACCTTTTTGTGCAAGGCGGCCATCACCCCTCGAGAGCAGCTTGTACGGGCCTTGTCCGCCTAACTTGATGCGCCACGCGAGATGAGGACCGGCAGTCTTCCTTTCGTGGGTGAGCTAGAGGATGAAATGCGTCATGCGGGTCTTCAAAGCAGTGACTGCGCGAGGGTACTAATGATCATTCTCCACGGGTCAGTCTACCTCCATTGCCTACTGCTCCTCTGTTTTTCTGTTCAACATCTAGCAGTGTCTGACTGAACAGTGACAGTGTCAATTCAAACGTCCAAATGACCACGTTCTGGCTCATGACGGTTCTTCTGTCAGACGCAGTCTTAATGGACCGCATCCGCTCAGAGACAACGCCTGTGTTTGAGGCACTGCAGGCAAAGAGCCGGAGCGGAGCGGTCTCTGAGTCGGACAGACATGGGATTTTCCGTGATCTCATGATGCAGTCGTGCCCACTCCTCAATTCCGTCTTCAACGAGGTGGTCCGCGTGTACAGCACCGGTGCATCTGTTCGACACACAACCCGCAACGTCACGATCGGCAATAAGCGAGTGCCTGCTGGTACCGACATCATCATGCCCCATCGACAGCTCCTTGTGGATCAAGGTGCATTTGGAGAAGATGCTCACATTGTCAACCCGGAACGGTTCATTGGTAGCGGCAAGGGCAGAAGCTTGGAACGGCATCATTTCTATCGCCCTTTCGGTGGCGGAACGTCCATGTGTAGCGGACGCATCACTGGTCGCTACGAGGTCATGGGTTTTGCCGCGATTGTTCTACATAGGTATAATCTCGAGCTCGTGAAAGAAGGCGCGATGGCCTTCGATGGGACTGTTGGTATCCCATTGCCGCGTATTGATTTGAAGAAGCCCAGTCTAGGAGTTAGCAAGCAGGTTGAGGGAGATGACATGATTGTTGAAGTGAGGAAGAGATCTACCGCACTGTGGTGAGTGTGAATGTCGCAGAGATATGGGCTGTTACAAGTATTTGCTGGCCATAACTCCTTCGCTACCCAAGACTGCGACGAGGATTTACTGAGCATCTGTTCGCGAAGGTCATTTTAGGTTATCGAGTAAGGGCGTAAATTGTTAGTATATTGTTCTATATCGTTCATATGACTTTGATTGCACTTGAGACGGGATATCCATTATGCTTTTGTGAATGATTTTTGTGCCGACCTACCTAACCTAGTTGACACTAACTTTTCCAAACAAAGAGTGCGAAGGTGATCCGTTCCGTGGTGGGGGTGGTAGTGCGAACCCTGTGGAGTGGCTATGCTCCCGCTATCACGCTTTACCTAGCCTAGGATCGCAACATCGTAGCGTGGGGTTCATGGCGCCAGAGCCTGCTTTTAAGGGAGCCTTGTAAAAAACCTTTTTTAGTGACTGCATTCAAAGTTAATTGACTATAGCAAAAAGAAAGAAGTGTTAATATATCTCTACTATAAGGTTTATGTTTTCGGTGGCAAAGCAAATCTAGTATACGTTGTATAACTACGAGCGGGATAAGGGAAAGTTATATACTAGAACTTGTTGCGATTGGTTATTTTTAATATAGTATAACAAATACCTAGCTTAAGTGTATATTTTCGGCCTATATAATATTACTAGCGATTGAAGCTTAGTTTGATTTTAACGTTTTTTATATATCTACATTTATAGGAAACGGCTCGTATATACGTTTATTATTTGATTTTAGTCTTGTTTTATAGCAAACTATATTGTAATTTTGGCGCTTTATTTTAATTTTATAAAATAGAAGTTTATTAAATATTAGTAAAATACTATAGAAAACAATAATTTTACTTTTTATAGGTTTTGTAGGTTTAAGACTACCTATTTTTTAAATTTCCGCTTCTTTAAAAACAAAATTACCGAGTTAGGTTATATTATTTATTAAGCCGGTTTTACGTTAAATTATAATTTTTTATCTTCAAATTGATTAGGCCTATAATATAATATAAAAAATAAAACTGTTTTATCGATAGAAAAGTTAATTATATAAAAAACTATTTTTTAACTACAAGGTTTATTTAAAAAATATAGTTTATATTAAATTTAATTAGTTATATTATAAAATATTTATTAAATAAAATACCAAACGCTATATTTATTATTTTTAATTAAATAATAGTTATAGAAATTTTTTCGGTTTTTAACAATAAAAAATAGTCTAATATACGGCTCGATTTTAATTTATATAAAAAATATAATACGTAACTAATAAAAACGGACTTCGGTATTTAGATTTATATAAATTTATTTTAGCGCTGGTTATATAAATACTTGCATACTTTTTAATATTAGCAATTATCGAGAAATTAATAAAAAAACCCAAAAGTAGCTAAATTAGCACTAGTATATATATAGTAATTTTACTAAAATATAATTGCTATAATAAACGTTATAAAGCATATTATTATTATAGTTATAATTAGCGTTTTTATTATTATTCTATTAATATTATTAATATATTAAGCAAAGAATATATAAATAATTGTTATTTTTATTTTAATATTAGTATTTGCTTTTTTTATAACAGTTTTATTTAAGGTTTTAAATTTAAAAATAATAGCGGTTATTACAGCCTATATAACAATACTTGCGACGTTTGTTTTTATTTTTTAAAATAATATAGTTTAAATATTTTGCCTTATTATAAAAATTAGCAAAATCTGGTATAATTTAACATAAAAGATATTATATAAGTTATATAATAATTTTTCGATTTAAATGTTTTTTAAAGTCTACATGTATTTATAATTTTATTATATAGGATATATATAAAGTCTAAATAATAATACGTTATATTTATAGTAGTTTAATTAATATTTATATTATAATTAGTATAATTTTACTTTTAAAATACTTGCTATTTATTTAAACCTAATTGTTGCATTAAATATAATATATAATAAAGCAGAAACGGTTTATTAACATATTAAATAGGTTAAAAAGTATACTTTATCCCTTGTTTTATAACTATACCTTTTCTTTAAGTTTAAAATGTTAAGCTTTTATTAATAATAATATTTAAAGGAAAATATATTTTGCTACTATAAAATAATTTTACTAATAAGTTATTATAGGCTTTCTTTTTATTAACGGTTATAGATCAATTTTATATATATTATTTAAGATAGTTTTTATCGATTTTAGCTTTTTTAAATTCTCTCTTAAACATTTTGTAGCTTATATTAATATATATTTACTATATTTAAGTAAAATAATATATTTATTTGTTTTTAACTACTAAACTGGCGTTATATAGTTATTTTAATTTATGTAAAGTATATAAGCTTAACCTAGTTATTAGCTGGTTATTTTAGTAAATTACCTCTATATAATATTAATATAGTATTAATATTTTAATGCAGAGAACGAAAAGTATATTTTTACAAAAACAACCACTTAATAGCAAATATAAACGTATAGATTTAGCAGGGCATTTTTTCAGCTATATACCGGTTAAAGTATAAGCCTCCTCTCCTAAATGCTATTACCATTACGGGAGCTATATTATATTTATATTTTAGGATATCTTGTAAACAATTTCTCAATTTCTAATCCAATTGATTAATGTTTAAAAAAGTGATTATATTTAGTATATTTTCCAATTTTAAAGCCAATCAATATAAAGGTTTAAAATACCGAATTAATAACTTATACCAAAAATTTGTATAAAATTTACAAGACATATAATATTAAAATAAATTTATATTGCTAAACCCGATTTTATAGAAAAATATTAAAATTAATAATAGTTTATTAAAATCGATTTATTATTTTTACGATATTAAATTTAATAAATTATATAATTAAATAAATATACGTTATTAGAAAAAAGCTTATTATAATTTAAAGCTTTTTTAACAAAAAGTATAATATACTAAATTATATTTCCGCTAATAATAATAATATATATACTTTAAAACAGGTTAAAAAATATATTATTATTATTATTATAATACTATATTAGTAATATAGTTTTATTAATATAATTATTATTGCAAAAAATATAGTACGCAGTTTTTTTAATATAAAAATCAGCTTTATAGTAGGTATTACTAAAGGCATACTAAATTCTAAAAATAATATTTATTTAAGCAATATTGTTATTATTATTTTTAGCTATACTAATGGCAGTATATTTTAATACAATTATAAAATAATAATTTAAAACTTAGATTTTAAAATTACGGGCTATTTCAATTAATTACTGTTTTTTATATTAAATATAATTAGTATTTTTAAAACCAAATATAAAACAAACAGATATATTATTAATACGTTTATTTAAAACGTTTTCGAAAAAAAGCAGAAATTGCGAATTAAATATTATTAGCTAGACTTTACTACCGATAAATTATACTAAATTTATTAAATATATACAAGAAATAATAATAATAATTACTATTTAATTTGCGATATCAAATATTTAATAACTAGATTTAAATAATTAAACAATAAAAATAATCCTATAATTTACTATAGTTTTATTATTTTTATTAACTAATTTATAAAAAACGCTTTATTTCATAATAAATTAGCAATAGACAAAAATATATTATACTTTAAAATAGAAGCTATAAAGCTGATAAATTATTTCTTTTGCTTCGTTATTTATAGTATATACGATTATTTAAATATTTATAAAAATATGCAATAGTAAAACTACGTAGCAATAGCTATAGCTATATATATAAAAGATTTTTTTACAAAATTGCCTCAAATAAAGTCGAAGCGAAGAAAAAATTAAGCAAAGTACTATAAAAAAGTTAGTTTTTTATAAATTTTAAAATATATATAATATTACAAAATTATATTAATTAAATATATTATAATATATAAAAATATTATATAAATAAAATCGAGAGTATAAAGCTTTAAAGCTAAAGTTTATTTTAATTATATTAATAAATAACTTTCTTTTCCCAATTTATTAACTAATTTTAATAACGTTTTAAAAAACTGTTATCTAGGTTTAAAGAAATAGTTTTTTAATTACGTAGCTTATTTACGTTAAAAATCGGAAAATAACTCTTTTTTATAGCTTTATAGTATTCCAAGATACAGCAAGATAATATTTTTTTCTACAATTATTAAAAACTTAAATAAAAACAAAACCTTTTTTTATTTTTATTTCAATTTTAACAATAATAGCAAACAGAACTTAGATATAATATTTTGATTGTTGATTAACTAGCTATATATTAAATATATAAATATTTAATATCAGTTAAATTTATTCTATTTTTTATACAACTAAAAGAAAAACGGCTTTCTTTAAAATTGCTTTATGCAGTTTTTTATAATATAATTAAATAAACTAAGGAAATCTAGATTATATTAAATATATTCGACGAATGTCTAAAAAAAAATAAATATTTAGGCAAAACCTTACTTTTTTAAATATCCTATTTCTATAAATTAAATATAAATATCTACTTTTTAATAATAAATTGGCTAAAATAAAATATAAAAGCTATTTTTAAAAATTAGGCCTAAAATCGAAATATAATTCCTTTATAAAACAATATTATATAGAAAAATATTAATATTTATATTCGCGTAAAAGTTTACGAATAAAAAATATTTAGTAAAAAATAGCGTAAACGACTAAAAATATAAAGCAAAATCGAAGCTGTTTTAATTAAAAAAGTAGATAAAATATATTTTTTTTTTTATTTCTATTTTAATATTATTAATATAATTGTAGGTTTTAGTAAGCTTTTTGTAAATTTATATAAAACCTTTTTAAATTTAAAAAACATTCGCAAACTTTTTAAAAATTTTAGAGAAGATTTATATTTAATTATAGCTAATATATTAAATAATTATAAACAAGCAGCTATAAAGATTTTACAATTTTTTACTTTTTTTAAACGTTCTTTAATTTTATATAAAATTATCAATTATATAATAGTTAATATAAATATTATAACTTTCGATTTAAAAAATAGAATTCCTCTATTTAAAAAGATCTCGAGATATTATTCTAGTTTAGTTATAGTTACCGAGAGATAATAAAATAGTTATAATATAAACAATAATTTGGACAATAAGACATAAATAAAAATAGAAATACGATTTGCATATTTTTCGATAAAAAAATATCTGGTTTCGGGTCGGTTAAATAAAGATATTATAAAAAATTTCGCGGTTTCGATTGCTAAAATATTATTTGCAAGCATTTCCCTCGTATATTTGCTAAAACTGGAGCATTATTATTTAATTAAAATAATTAAAAAACGTTACTTTTTAGCTGCTTATACTGCGCAATATTGGGCCAACTATGCTGTAGGTGGTGATGCCAGTATTTAGCCGGATTTTAGGGACTTAATAACAGACTTTTTTGCCTCTATATCGAGTTTTAAAATTTGCTATTTTTTATACCGATTAAATACGCCTTAGGATTATTCTAAATATCTACATACTCTATCCGTTTTGTACTATATATCCTTCGCTAGTTTCTATAAAGATATCCGGATACTGCTGGACAAAGGCGCCAACGTTAATACCTAAAGCAGACATTACAGCAACGCGCTGCAAGCCGCTTTATACAAAAGCTACGAAAAAATCGTCAAAATACTGCTAGACAAGGGCGTCGACGTTAATACCCAAGGCAAACGTTACGGCAACGCACTACAAGCCGCTTCGTACAGAGGCCACGAGAAGATCGTCGAAATATTACTAGACAAAGGCGCCGACGTAGCTATAAGCGATACCAAAGGAAAGACAGCTCTTGATATCGTTTCAAGTAACGGCCGTATTAAGGTTGTCAAGCTACTTCTCGAATATAGGGCCGACCTGGCCATGGCAGATGTCCATGGATGGACACCACTTATTTCGGCTTCAAGTGCAGGCTACATCGAAGTGATTGAACTGCTTCTCGAAAAAGGGGCTGATCTCAATCAGGCAACTTCCAATGGATGGACGCCGTTGATCGAGGCTTGCTGGAGTGCCGGTATCGAGGTGGTTGAGTTGCTTCTAGGAAAAGGAGCTAATGTCAACGCAAGAGATAAAAAGGGATTGACACCACTTATATTGGCAGTAAATCGGGGCCACAACCAGATTGTTCGTCTGCTACTCTCACAGCAGAGCATAGATCCACAAGTTACAGACATCACAAGCACCTAACCTAGGTTAGCAAGTACGCTCAACGGCACTGGCATCGGCGGAGACTGCCACGGTGTTTGAAGCGCCTCCGTCCTAAGCTCAATCTTTTGCGATATGTAGTGTCGAAACTCATGGTTTCTAGCGCTGAGTGACCGTGGTAGAAAAGGCACGGCTCGGGCTGTGTGGAGGTCTGGTGGTCCGGTTCAATCGGGGACACATGGAAACAATCAATATCTGTATCTGTATTGCCTGCGAGTCTGCGACCTCATTCTTTTATTGCCGATGCGGGGCTGAGTCGGCCACTGTCCGGTCAGTGGACAGACAGGGGTATATTCTGCATTGCTTTGCCGCGGTGGCGTGGCTTTCGGTCAGGTTATGCGGAGTAGGTAGGACTTGAGGTCATCATCTTTATTCCGAGATTGGGAACCGTCTTCGCTACTCCCTCTGCGCAATTCCCTCCTCTCTGTGACCGAATCACATAGTACAAGGGGGCAATTCCAGGAACAGCCTCCGAACCGGATTGGCCGGCGTAGGCGAGTTGGATCCCTGATATCGGAGTCGGATTCTCCACAGTTTAAGCTGCACGCGCTAACATATCCTCCGGGGACAGGCTCTTGATCGCGCGAGGGCAATAATACACTTGCATTTTGAAGAGAGGCACCCTGCTGGTTGATGACGCCGATCCACCGTGGCTGTGTGCTTTTCACGTCAAACATCTACTTAACTCAGCCGGGCCCTTCCCGCCAAGGTCAGCATAACCCCTTCGATGGACATGTCTACCGCCCCCTGAGTCGTCCTCCCGAAATCCTACCTATTTGCATTATCATCTACTCTCCACGACATCCCCGTCAAGGAAGATAAATATCGGCGTCGTGTCAACTCATGGCATATCGCTTCATTAATTTTCTGCTTAAACCTAACAGATCCGCATTCAGTATGGATCCCCTTTCAATATTCGGCGGCCTGGGGACAGGGATACAATTGGTTTCGATGGGCGCGCAAACTCTGCTTGCGGCCATCAAGTTGATAAAGGAACTGAAAGGCGCCCCGCAGCGCCTCTGCCAACTTCTCGACGACGTCGACGATTCCATACAACGCCTCTGCCAGATCTGCAATGCCGGCTCTCACCTCTATCGCATGTTGGACCCCGTCCAGCTGGATCCCATCTCGAGGGCGGCCACGGCGCTGTATGCAGTTCTGCAGGACATCCACAAGCTGGTCGAGCCGCTTAAAGTGGACATGGCGGCCAACAAGATGCCTGTCCGTCGAGTTTGGAATTCCATCATCTCTTTGAAGCTAGAGAGGGAATTGGAGGAGAAGCTTAGAAGGCTTGACATGATGAATATCGAGGTGATTCGAGAACTCGGAATGGTCGGGTTGGAGGTCCAGGCATCTACGAACAAGCTCATATTATCAAGCAACGCACAATCCGCCCAAAGCTTCTCCAGCATCCAAGACAACATGAAGGAGCTGAAGAATGAGTTCAGCCATCTTACTTCCTCGGTAGAGAAGCTGCGAATCATCACTCAAAAGAACACGCTCCCCACCGCGGTCAGTTCACCCGAGCCGTCTGCCGGGGTAGGGCAGACGCCATCGCTAGAACGACAGGCGCAACTTCTTAGACTTCTAGCCGGCAGCACGACAAGTAGCAGCATTGTGAGAACGCCAAGTCCGAACAAAAATCTCGACTTCATCCTTGTCTCCATTCGGACATACTATACGACGGGCAACTACGACAGCACGTCGCCCATCGTGCCCGATAAGGTGTGGAATGATACGTCACATGCGCTCTACTTGCTCAAGACACACAAGGGTAAACAGCGCGGGAGCAGCAAGAGCGAGACCCGCGCATTGCAACTTCTGAATGTCTCGACGGCCGACGCTTACACCACTCTAAATATCAACACGGCTAGCACCGTCATCGAACTGCTGAGCACGCTGGCGCCGATCAACACCACTGTGAGCCCCTACGTGCGGGACGGGCTGCTTCTCTGTCTCGCACAGATTGCAGAGATGAAGCTGCCCGCGAGACATCCAATCGCGCTCGTTATCAAAGCGCTGAAAGACGACAAGGGTGACAACAACGTCACCCTTCGCGCGTTAAGTTTCATTACCGACCGGCTACAGGCCACCCTCGGCCCGGTGCACGAGCTCACCCAAATGGCCACCAAGCGACTCGTCGCGCTGCTCCGCCGGAGCGGCGAGCATCAAGAGGCGTTGAGGGTCGTCAAGAACGGGCTCGCGCTGCTAGGATCAGGCGTCGCAAATACGATGCACAGACGCAAGTTGTCACGCCAGATTGAGCACATCTACATCGACCAGCGCGACTGGGCCGCCGCTCTAGACGTGTGCCTTGACATCGTCGGGCAGCAGCAGCTCGACTCGGCGGACCCTGATCCGCAGTACCACGACGAGTGCGCCGTCTACACGATGGAGGACATCGCCAAGATCTTCGAGTGCGCCGGAAACGCGGACCAGCATATCGCGTGGTTGAAGCAGGCGAGCATCAGCGGTGGGATGCTCTGGGGCAGGGAGGTCGGGCTGGCGCATATCCAGGACAAGCTTTCTGAGCTGCTAAAGGAAACGGGCAGAGAAGAGGAGTCAGCGTTATGGCAGGATTCGCTGTTGTTATCTGTGCGGTATGACTGACGGTCAAGAAGACGAAACAGAGGTAAATTGTTCTGCTTGAAGAGGAAATTTCGAGAGTAGGGGAGGTTGTTAAGTGGTTGTATATATAAAGCTGATATCGAGACTGTGAACTGAATATATGAAACTCGGATTTGCTAGAAGTCTGCTTCAAAGAATTCTAGGGCCAAATTATTATTATTATTATTATTAAATGTTACCGTGGGGACCATCCCTATTTAGGGCTAACCATGCCTCCTAAAGCTGTACATCGCAAGGTTGTAGAAGGTTCTACAATATTATATATTAATCTATGCCGCGCACGTACCTATCCACGCTGTTGCAAAAACTAGGTTTATTCGACCTAACCATTTCTTCCTTTTATAATAGTTATTTAAAACATATTATTGTAAAAAAATTAGTCTTTTCTATAAACCTCGCCTACTTTACGCTCTCGTCCCCTAAAAATATTAAAAAAGCCGCCTTTAATATCTGTATAAATATTAGCCTATATTTCCGCAATCGTCCGCAGAAAAAAATATATTAAAAAGGTTTCTTTTTCCTACAGCTATAATAATTATTAAAATCGATATAATTAAAACGTTTGTAATATTGAGCAAAATTGCTATATCTAAATTTTACCGTTAGTAATTAGTATATCGTTTTTTATTAAAATAAAACTAAATATTTCGAAACTACTGTATAAATCTTAATTCCTTAATATCGTAGCTCGTTTTTTATTTCTTACTAATTTAGAAAATCTTTTTTTTTTTATTCGTTAATAAACCGTTAAATTTATACTATTATTAATATATTTATACCGCTTAAAGCTAATATAACTTTATTTTTTATAAACTTATTTATAGTTTTATTACTTTCGATATTTTTATAACTTAATATCTATTTAACGAAAATACTAAATCTATAAATTTTAGCCAGTTTTTTAAACCGTATAAATTTATATTTTAACAACTCTAATAAATTTTTATTTAATCTATTTATAACTAATATATTATTTAAATATATATAAATTTACTTATTATACTTAATTATTATAGCTATTGCTAATTTTATTAATATATTATATATTTTAATATCTATTATTTTAGTTTATAATAGTTTGCTTTTTTTTTATATATTTTTTAAATCGAGCTACTTTTTTTAATTATATAGCTTTAGCCTATATAAAAAAAGTTTTATTTTATAAACTAAAATCTATCGAAATATACTACTAAATTATTATTTAAATTTTTTTATTTAAGCCAATCCCGAAAAAGCTTAACTTTTTTTTCTTTATTACCTCGATTAAATAGCTTTATAAAAAATAATTTATTTATAATTAGTCGCTTAAATATAAATACAAATTTATAATATTTTTATAATTTCGTAATATTTTTTTACGCCTATATTAAAAGCCGTTTTATTAATAAATAATTCTTTTTAATTTGGCTAAATCTAAAACTATAGCATTGCTTAATTAATTTAATTAAAATTTCCGCCAAAAAGATCTAAAACTCGAAATATAAAATATACAAAAAATATATTTTCTAAACTAATAAAACTGCCTATATAACTATTTATAATATAATATTTATCTATTAAAACTATTATTTTATGCTATAAGCTAATTTTAAATCGTTATTAATTATTTTAACTAAACTTAAATATTAGGCTTTTAATCTATATATAAAAACCAATATAACATATATTATCACGATTTTTTAAACTAACTTAATTAAAAATCCTCGAATAATATTATAAAACCCTTAAATATAATTTGCTATATAGCTTACTTTCGTTATTTAATATATAATATATTTTTTAAACTTAAATTTCCGGTTAAGCAAAATCTTTAGCTAATATATAAACAGCTCGACCTTTTTCTCGTAAATACTATACTATATTAAAAAATTATCGATATTTCTTTTTTTCGAAAAATATATTACTTCGGTTTTAGCAAAATCGAATTTAATTATATTCTTAGCTCTTTATTTAATAAACTTACATAATTCTTAAAATGCCTTGTTTATTGTTCTTTTTAACATATTTCTAATATTTAAAATAGCAATATCGTTTATATAACTAAAACGCCTTTTTTTTATTCTTACCTTTTAGTAAATATATTTTATATATAATATATATAAAATAAAAAATATTAACAACCTTTATAATAATCCGTATTAAAAAAGTTTAATATTTATAATTATATCTTTAAAATAAATTCTAGCAAAACGGTTTATTATAAAAAACTTTACCTATTTTATTAAAAAATCGGACTAACCTTATAATTTTATTTAAACAATAAACTTATTAATTAACGCTATATTAAAAACGCTTTTAATATCTTTTATAATTAATATTATAATTAAGCTTTAATTTAAAACTTATTTAATATTATAAATAAACGCTACTACTAAATCGGTTATAACTTTTTTAAATAACGCTTTAAAATATTATAATAATAAAATCCTACCTTTAATAATATATTATATAATCTTACATATTAAAAGCCATTCGAAGCCTTTTTTTAAATATAATAAAAACAAAATAAATCAATAATCTTTAAAATCGAAATAGTCCTTTTTGCCTAGTTTAAAAATTATAACTACTTCGGCTACTTTAAAAAATTGTAAATAATACCTAAATACTAAATATCTCTAAAAAAAAGCCGTAACATATTCTTTAATAATAAGCTAATAAACTTTTAAAATCCGGACCATAAGCCTATTAATGCCTAAAACAATACTCTTCCCGCCAATCGTGCACATTTTAACTTCCTCGTAAAAAATATGCTTTTCGAAAAAAATCGGAAGTCGCTTTAAAGTGACTTATACTCAACGATAAAATCAATTCAAAGCAATTGCAATTCGAAACAGTCAGTTTCAATCAATTAAATTAAGTTAATAAATCCATTAAATTAGTTAAATCAAGTTTGCAAACATTTAAACTATAATTAACTAAATACTTTTAGCTTTAAAATATACATTTTTTAAGCTTAATTAAAATATTATATTTTAAACTTTAATAAACTTTTAGTAAAAAGCTTAAATTTTAAAAATAATTTATATTTAAATATTTTTTTTTTAAACTAATTAATTAAATATTGTAAAATAAAGTAAATTTTTAATAAATAAGGTTAAAAAACTTTACTTTTATTATTGCTATTATTTACAATAGTTTTTTTACACTTTATTACTGGTAATAAAGTTATTTTATACCTTTTAAATAGCTTTTTATTATAATATTAAACCTTTAATTTTTTCAAAATAACTTTATTGCTAATATTTTTGCTTTATTATATTTTAAACTTTTTAACTTTGTTAAATAAATCGAAGTAGTAAATGCTGCTATTTTTATAAGCTTTTTAAGTATTAGTAATTTTCTAAAAATTTTTTAAAAAAATCGACGTTTTGTCTTTAAATTATATCTCGATAAAAAGCGTTTTAAAAATCGTTAAAGCTAAATCGGAGCATATAGGAACTTTTTTGCAGAGTTTAATATAAATAATAGCATTAAAAGTATTATTTAAGCTTATAAAATCTATGCTTAATATAGCTAGCTTTAATTTTTTTTCGTATAGTCGATAATATTATTTATAAGGCATTTTTTCAAGGAATATTTTATTTACGAGAAGTTTAGTAATTAAGAAATATTTTTAATTGTTTTAGATTTACAAAAAGTAATATCGATAAAACGACTAGTTAGATTAACAATAACAAAAACGCAGGTAATTTTAATTTATTTTTTAGCTTTTAGCTATATTGTAAATTTAAACTTGCTTTTTTTTACATTCGACGATTTATTTTTTAAAACGATTTTTTCCCGGTTTAACCTCCGTTTAACTCGAGATTTATCTTTAAAGCGTTATGCTTTAATTAAAAACCTCGGAAAGGTTTTTTAGTCGGTAAAAGCTATTATTTAAAGTGAGTTTAATAAAGTTATTATATTAATATATATTAGCTTTAATTGTTAGATTTTCTTAAATTACTTAATAATAATTGCCGTTATTATTTATTTCCTCGATTAAAACTTTAAATATTAAACCTGTTTATTAGCTTTATATAGGCTTCGAAAAGATTATAATAGCAAGAATTTAACGAAAATAATTAAATAGGTTATAAAAAAGTAACATATTAAAAAACGGATTAATATAAACATTTATAATAACGCTTTTAATAATAATATTTATTTAATAGCTTTTTACTTTTATTTTAATTTATTATTTAAGCCTAAAAATATTTAATATTAATAAATAAAGTATTTTAGTTATATTTTAAACTTTATTGCTAAAGCTTTTTTATATAAAAATGATACGAATATTTTTAAACTTAATAGCGATTATTTCGAGTAGTTAAATAATTAGGAATAAGTTTTATAATATTAGCGGCATAAAAGGTTTATTAATAAGTTTTATAATATTATAAAGTTTATCTAAATATTACTTTAATAGATAGAAGCTTTTTAAAAAGCGAGCTTTAAAAGGAGCAATGATTAAAAACCTAAAATTTTCTCAATTAGCAAGCTATTAATAGTTAAGCTCGAATTAAAATAAAATAATTTTATTAAGTAAAATTCGACGTACTTAATAATTAAACGCGCGTAAAAAAAGCATACCTAAATTTAAACTTATCTTAATAATTTTAAGCTAATAAAGTCGGGATTTAAAAAAGTTTTAATAAAGAATTATTTACACCTTAATAACTAGTAGGTTTTTAGTAAAATTTAATAGGCCTTTAAGCTTATTTACTATATAATAATATAAACAAAAAGCCGTAATAATAGTCGGGATAATAAAGGCTAGTTATAATTACTTTAAATAGGTATTAAATATGTTTTTAAATATTTTAAATATTTTAAAGATATTTATTATAACAAATTAGTTAAATAGTTCTCGAAGCTTTACTAAAAATAAATATAGCTATAATTTAATTAGCTTATTAAATTTTAATATTATAAAGCTTATTTTTATAATAAAGTTAGCTTTTTAAAATATATTAAAGTAATATATATAAACATTTAAATAGCCGATATATAAAATAAAGGAAAGCTTATATAAAAATATCGATTAATAATGTATAGGTTAAGCTTAATTATTACTATGTTTTTTTCGCGGAATTTCTTTTTTTTTTCGTAGCTATTATTTTATATTTTAGCTACAAGTTACCGTTTTTCGAAAAGATATAAACTAATTAAGGTTAATAGTTAATTAATGCTAAATAAAACTTTAAAGTTTATTTTAATTATTAATATAAATATTCCAATGTTTTTAACGATTTTTATAGTTTATTATTTTTTTTAAAATTTAAAAAGCCGTTAAAAAAACTATAAAAAGAGTTAAGTTAATTTAAGTAATAATTTAAAAGCTAAAAGTTAAAGCTATAAAACTTAAACAAAAAGGAAAAAACACTTTAGCGTTATTATAAATTTTATATCAAGTAGGTTAATAATTTTATAAAGTAATAAATAAATAAAAAGGCTAAATTTTTTTGTTTAAACTGTTTAATGTTAAATATTTTAGCTATTTTAACTATATTAACTAACTACGAAAAAGTTTTTAATATCGCAAAACTTATAATTATGAGTTAAAAATATCGCTTTTGAAATTAAAATATAAAAATAATATAACTACTTAAATATTAAATTAGCAAAAAGGCATTTAATATTAAAAATATTATTATTTAACGACGATAAAGTTATAAAATAGTTAAATATAATTTTATTAAACTGCGACTTAAAAAGGTTTAATAGTTAATTATAGTTAAATTAGTTAATTAATTATAAGCCGTTAAATATATTAGTTAAATTAAATATAAAGTTTTAACTAATCTAACTAAACTAATTATAATACTGCCTATATTTTTTAAAATTCTAAAATATCGTTAAAAAAACTATTTCTTTTTAATATCGCTTTTTATAATATTTATATTTTACCTAGCTATAACTTAATAACAAAATCTCCTATAATAATTAATAGTAAACTAGGTTTTATAGTTAGTTTATATTAAAATATAATTTTAAATATATTTTCTTGCTTTTTAGCCTTGTCGATAAAACTATGCTAGTATTGTTGTTTTGTTCGTTTTATTATTTTTCGAAATTTACGTAGAACTATTTTTTTATCTTTTTAGCTAGTCGCAGCTTTTTTTGCTTTTTTATATTATATAAACCCGGTTGCGCAATTTTCGTTTTACTAAACGTTAGTTTTAAATTATAATAGCTTTTTGCTAGCTATTTTAATAATATTTTAAATAATATTTTTAATAGCTTAAATAAAACGGTTTAAATTTTCGATATTAAAGCTTATTAATAAAAATTTATAAATCCTATTTTTTATTATATTTATAAATTCTAGCAATTGGTTATTTAAAATAATCTATTTAGTATTTTTAAAACGGCAATTAAAATTTTTAATAATAAATATAATAATTTTAAATATTTTATAATTTAATATAAAATATAACGTTTCGCTAATTTAGCTTTTTGCTATTGGGATGTTAAAAAAAATTAAATTAAGTATATTATTATTATTATAAATTATTATATTCGGCTCCGAAATTAAATCTAATCTGTAATTGTATATAGTTCTAATAAAAATTATTCCGTTGTAATAGTTCGGATTATTTTTATTTTATAAACTATCGCTGATATTAAAATTTTTATAATTATATAGCCGAATAGAAATATCTAAAATTTTAAAACTATATTAACTTTTTATAAATCGTCGCTTAATCGATATATATTAATAAAAATAATACTTTTTATTTTAATTTAAATAATATTTTTCAGTTTATATAATCGTAGTTGGTTTGTTTTAAAATATTTTTATATATATATTAAAAATTTCGGTTTTATCGTATCGTTATTTTAATTATTTATTAAAAAAAAATATATTATAATTTAAGTGCATTTTTATCGTTATTTTTAATCGAAGTAATATATTTATCTACGGTTTTTATATAAATATAATATCCGCTTTTTTGTTTTAGTAGTCGGCTAGGTTTAATGTTAGTTTGGTTAGGTCGATTTTTTTCTGCCTATCGGCCGTATTTACTGAATAAACTATTAAGTAGCTGTGTTGGGTATGTGATGTTTTTTTTCGCGCGTTTATTGGCGTATAATAATAGTTTCTAGGCCTTTATCGAGCTGCTGCTTTTCTCCGGCCAGTTCTGGCTTGTCTATTTCTATAGTAGTCGTAGGGCTTATTTCGTTTTTAGCTCGCGTTTTTTTTGCTGCTCTATTAGTTGTTTTCGTTGCTGCCTTTTTTATTGCTTTGTTATAGGCATGTGATTACGTTTTAGCTCCGGCTAGTCGAATTTCTTTTAGCTGTTCTATGGTAAGCCTATGTATTTTCCCTCCTTTAATTTTAGATCGAGCTAGACATTTCTCTAAGGTAGCCCCGTGCGGACTATAGCAGTTTACGTATTTAGAGATAATATTTTGGCAGGTGCTTTCGTGGGCGTTCCCGGCGCAGTTGGGGCAGACCTCCTTTTAGTATCTGTAGTTCCTCCCGTGGAAGGCCAAGTAGCGCTCGCACTAGGTCATTTTTAGGTCGCGGTAGGAACGCGAAAAATTAATCGAATAGGTAAACAGTCTGAAAAAGTTCGTAATTTTTTATATAAAAAAAACTATCCACGTTATTTTAAAGTTGGTATCTTCGGTTTTTTTAAATATCGTACATTTTACTAATCGTACTCTAATCTATACTTTAGCTTTATCGGCAATAGTTTTATTGATAATATTAATTGTCAGCTTTTTGGCGTTTATTATTTTCTGGGGGCACTTTTTGATTTTATAATAATACTATATTATATATTTTTTTATAGCTTTCGTTTTAAAAATATCGATAATTTCGGCTCGGTATGCCAAGAGTTTTTTTTAAATAGCCTCGTCGTTCGAATAAAAAGCAAAGCCGATAGCATATCGTATAACTTCGCAAAGCTCGTAAAAATCGAAACCTAACCGTTTAGAAAATGTCGACTTAATTCTATATAGCTCGAGTTTGGTATTATTTATATATATAAAAATTTGGTAATCTTTGTTTATTTTTTTAAGAAAAAAAAAGGGCGTCTTAACCTTAGCAAAAGGCGTTTTAGTAACGCCGGCTGCTCGGTGCTTATTAGCTGTCGATGGGTAGTTTATATTAAACGAGGCGGCAATTTTTATATAGCTCATTTTTACAAGAATTTCTACTATCTAAGAGTTTGTAGCCGTTTGTTAGTATAATCTAAAGCTTTTTAACCATTTATTAAAATAGCTAGCGA
Organism: Xylariaceae sp. FL0255; assembly: GCA_022578795.1. Classification (NCBI taxonomy): domain Eukaryota; kingdom Fungi; phylum Ascomycota; class Sordariomycetes; order Xylariales; family Xylariaceae; species Xylariaceae sp. FL0255. The sequence continues at coordinate 23,420 of MU388959.1, read as the reverse complement.
AAAAACTGGTAAATTCCTTTATATACAAGTAGAACTTTATACTAGCTTTTTGCAAAGTTTTATTAATAGTATTTGCGCAATTTTAAAATATTTTTATTTTGGCTTTGTATAATTTTCTATTTTTATCTAATATAAATAAAACTTAGTCGTGGTAGTTTGTAAAACTGAGCCGAACTTCCTAGTTTTATATTTTTCGTTTTAGATCCGTTAAGTCTCTAATTCGAGGTTTTTTTAGTCTATTGGTATTATATATATTAATAACATTGCCGTTTTTACTACGCAAAAGCGAAGATTATAGTAGGTCTATTACGGAAACCAGCAACGGGCTATCCGCAATATCTTTAAGCAGCATTTGACGTAGTTTGCTCGGAGTAACAAGGCCCGCTGCTTTTTTTAGGGCCCCGTTTATAAACGGTCCGTTTTCCGCTACGGCTGCTGCAGGCGCCGGTGTTCCCGGCGCGTTGATCGTACCCGTGTCCATTAGTCGGTGCAAATTTTGCATATGCTAGTTTCCGATAGGGAGGTACTTCTATTATGTGCGTAAAATTGGTATGATCGGAAGATAGCGCCCTAACAGCGGGGCGCCAAGATAAAAAAGTTGAAAAAGGGAAAGTTGTTTCCAGGGCCAAATGATGGCTATGAGAAAGAAGTAGTTCCTAGTGGATACCTAATGAAGTACCCTTGGGCCTTTCCATCCTCAACATCCAAAATTATCAATCACTGGTTCATACTCATATCTAACTTAGGTACATATTCTGTCCCCCCATTTGAGCCCCCCCTTTACCCCTTTAGCCAGTTACATCCTATCCGACTAATTCTCTGCTGGTTCAATACGGAAGAACCATGCGAATCATGCTATGGCCATTCACCCCACGCAAGGCCCTCTTGTTCCTGACTCAGGAGTAGCTTATCGTATCATCTAGGGTATTCCGCTACGGGTCTGCATTCGGCACCTGGTGTATCTACCGGTACGACCTTCATAGTCTCCATCCCGTCGAGCGCTTTGAGTATTGTTTCTAGTTTCATTGTTAATGATATGTCCTAGCGGCAGAGTCAACGGCTGAGGGGGGAAATGCGAACCCGGGCGAAGGTTGTTACCAGAACTGATCGCCGCTACCAGGATATTGTTTGCGGTTGCTTGATCCCAGACTTTGAGGAACCCTTCACCCGCGGCCCAAATCGTCGAGCCTATGATTCATTGACGCCCATGAAGATAACTGATTCGTTCCTCATGGCCTTGGCAGTGCTGATCGTAGTAAAACCAGTTGCGTACTTTCTTTCGCAGATAAATTGCCATGGAGATTCGGCGTGTCAAATAATGGTATATGGTTATCCCGTTGATTATCTTGAGGTCTAAGTTCCCCGAACTACTCGCCGGGGGTGAAGCCATCTTATATACACTCGGGTGGTCCGAGTATATTTGGCTGGATAAGACAGACCGCAGCAAGCTCCTACACATACTAATTTGCTATTTCGCTAGATACATGGATGGAGGGGATAGGCGGCTTTAATATAGTGATTAGGGGATTATAAAGTCTAATAAAAGACGAACTTAAAGGGGAAGGTGGGGATAAAATTGGTTTTTAGAGGATAAAACCCCGCTATAGAATTGTGAGCGCTTAGATTAAATTAACCCAAAATTAGTTACTAGGTTAAATAACTCGAATTTATTTTATTTATTTTTAACTGCGCGCGTTAATGCAAAATTAAATAGCGGGTATAAGTAAGCACTTAATACCTTGTATCTTGTTTTTAACAAGGCTAATATTTAAAAATATTTTAGTATCTGTTTAGTTAAGTTTTCGAATATTAATACTATTTAATTTTTAATATATTTAGCTATATTTTTAATTATTTTCGTATTTTTAGTTGTTAGCGTTTTGGCTATTAATATTGCCGTAATAAAAACTTTAAACTTTAGTTTTTAAAGCTAAACTAGCTTTATTATAAACTATTATAGTTTTTAAGCTAATAATTATTAGCTTTTATTTTTTATAACTATTATTATTATATAATTTATTATTAGTTAATATTTTTTATATATTATAACTTTAACTTTATTTGTTATTTAAACTATTTCTTAAAATATATATGCTATTAGTTTTAGGAAACTTTTTTCTTTAGCAAATTTATTTTTTAGAATACTTTGCTAATTAGGCATTTTTTTAATTTTTATACGTATAAAAGCGATTAGTTAAAATGGCAATAATATAATAGTTTTTAAAACGACTATATTATTAAACGGATCGTTTATAAAGTTATTTAATTTTAACGTAATTATTATAGTTCTTTTTAAAACAAATATAATAGTTATTATATAATTTATAGCTATAATATTAAGTGGGTTAAATAAAGGTATTTTAGTTTAACAAGCTTAGCTTTTTATTGTATATATTTTAATTACGCTTAGCCTTTTATACTTTTAAAAATGCCAAATAGATAATTTTTGCTTTTAATAATTATGTTATATTACTATATATTTTATTTACACTTTTGTTTAGTTAATTTAGCTTTGTATTTTTATATTTAAGTTTTTAACTTATTTAAGCTATTTTAATCTATATTCTTTTTAATATATTTTATCTTATATTTAATATACTGGATTATTTCTTATTTTACGTTAAATTTGGGATAGAATTTAATACTATTATACCTGCTTTTTGCTCGTTTTTATAGTTTATACTTAGATATAATGATTTTCCTTTATTTTATTTATAGCCCGATTAATATTTAACATGTCTTTTTGGGCTTTTTTTATTATCGTAATGCGGTTAGTTTTTGTTAATTATTAAGAAATGTCGTTTTCGAGCTTATTATATTTTTGTTATTTTTTTTTTAATATCTTTACATAGCTTATAAATATCGACTTTTTTAGTAGTATTATAAATAAATTTATGTCTATAAATCTTTTTAGTTTAATATTTCCTGATACATTTTTCTCAAAAAAAACCTTATTTCTAATTTTCGTAGTTTTAGCGTATTTAGTTAAAAAAGCATATAGTTAACCTTTTTTAAGCTTTAGTTGCTAATAAGGTTTTTTTTGCTGTTTCTCGATTTATAATATCGGGTAGAATTTTAAAAAGTTGCAACAAAAGTTAATATTTACGTTGTAATAAAAATAAAGAAGTGTTATTTTTTAAATATATAAACTTTTCTTGGTTTTAAATATACAAGTAATATTATTAATGCTTATAACTATTTATATTGTAACTGTTTAATTTTACCGATAGTATAGATATTATATATTTATTATATTCGAGGGGGAAAAAAAGGAGGGGGGGGGCAGTTAATATTAATACCTCGATAAAATATAAGATTAACTTAAGCTATTAAGTTACATATAGCTTATGTACCATTTATTATAAATAAACCACTTAAAAACCCTAACATATTTTTTAAATAGCAAATTAACTATAAGATAATAGTTAATTTTTGTAAAAGGTAAAAGTTTAATAGAAAAAGTTGTTTTATTTAAACGTATTATTTAAGCATTAATTAGGATACGTCGATTTTATAGATTAAAAAAGTAATTTATAATAAAAATTAATAATAAATATCGATAGTTAAAACAAAAAACGTTATTAAAAATAACCCCGTTTAAGCAGTTTTAGTAGGGTTTATTTTAAATAGTAATACTTTTGTTTTAAAGGGACATTTTTTTACTATTTCTCTTTTTTTAGCCTATTTGTTAGCTTTTTTTTCTTCAAATTTTTTATATCGAATATTTATTTATATATATATTTATGCTTTTAGTTTATAATAAACCGAAACGCGCCGCAAATAGAACCGATTTTAAAATATATAATATTTATCTTTTTATATATTATAACTTACCGCACGTATCGACTTAAATAATCGTCGACTACTTAGCAATATTATTATCGCTATTATTAAAACTTCCTTATATATTTGAAAGTGGCTCGTGGATGGTATGAGGCAATTTTGGCCAAGCCGCGCCTCCCTTAAGCCTCCACGTAGCACACTTTGGCTATTGGCTCTCTTATGGCGTCCCGTGGAGGTAGGCGCGGTGTTATGCGATTAACGTTGTTTTGACTCCCCGTTAGGCTAATTCCTCGACCGGGACCCCTTTCTTGGACTCTTAGCCTTAACTAAATGCCTTGCCTGCTTTAAATGCTTTATAAGCCATATAACGTAAGTATATTTGAAAAAGATTGTTATTTTAGGATTAAGAAGCTTTTAAACTTAGCTAAAAAGCGCAACGCAGCCTAACGTTAATATTTAAGCTAAAATAAAAAAATTAAAAAACTTAATTAGCTTATTATTTCGGTAGATCTCAGAACTAAATATACCGGAACAAAAAAAACAAGCTAAATTATTTAAAATTATACCTTACTTTAACGTAGAAATATATTATTTAAATTAAGTTTTAGAAGCAAAAACCGGGCAATCGGCGGCTTTATTCTATAAACTAAATGTTGTAGCAAAGCTGCTAATATAGCTAAATAGTTATTCTATTATTTTTATAATTCGCAAAACAAACTGGCGGAGTAGTTTTATATTTATAGCTCGGCTTTTTTAAAACTAGAAGTATATTTGAAGCTTTATTTATAAATTAACGTTAAGCTTAGAAAAATATAACTGCCGAGAGTTTTTCTATTAAAATAGATAGGGAGAAATTTTAGAAGTAATAAAACGGCCCGTAGTATAAAGCCGTAAATTTTATAAACCAGCTAGGTAGCTTACTACCTAATTTTTTTATAGGTTATGGACCAACGGGATAATTATATATAATTTTTAGTAAGTCAAAGCTTTTTTTTATATAAAGACGTCCTAAAAACTGCTGCTTATAATTAAATCGGGCATTAAGGCGTATTTGGGGTCGCATGTATAGAGTAAGTGCGGTAAGTATAATCCGGAGGGGGGCTGAATGGCAAATACGAAACACTAAAAGCCACGGCTTGCTCAGTCGGCTTGACCGTATACTCGTTATTAACGTATAAAATCTCAAATAGACTGCGTAGCACTATCACTAGGGGCAGAGTAGACGTGGGTGGCTAGAGACTGTGAACCGACGACAATGACGGCGGTCTTGGTTGCTAGTCTACCCTCTCTGGCCTGCCGCGTCGTTTGAGGCACCGGCATCACACCAATGCCATGTCGATCCCTAAGAGGATGGCAATCTCCCTGCTACTGTTTGTGTCTAAATAAGCAAATACGCTTAGAGGGCCACCAGGGATTAGACCTCTTTCCTACTTCACAGGCGAGCTTGGACGTTGGATATTGGCCTTTAACTCCTATTTTTGGGACATGATGTATGAGCCTCGTCGAGGTAGCCCTCGGTGGGCATTCCTTTCTCGAATCCTGGCGAATGTCAGCGAGTGCTTTCTCCGACTTGCGCCGTGATGGGCTACAAAGTAGAACTGGATGAAATGGTATAATCATGAACTCATGTCTATTGATATACGATAAAGTAACGGTGGCTATTTTACCTTCCGGGATTTAAACAACTCGACTTAGTCCAAGATCGATGTTTTGTTGGGTTGAAATTGATGTTGGATCTTGTTTGGCTCCAGCTAGTTCCGTTATTGTAGAAAACCATGTTCTAAAAAAACGTCGAACGGAGTCTGCCTGATTGGTGCTGTTAAATATACCCTATAGGGGTGCCGCAGTATTTATCCGTATAATATCGGATTAAACGACCGTAAATCGCCGTTTCCGACAGAATTAACCGTTATTATCCGTTTTCTCCGCCACACCCCACGCTACAATTATCTACGTCTATTAATAGCTACAGCGCAGTTTATACCGCTTTTCTCTAGCTAGAAGAGGTTTAATAGAAAAATATAGATATCAATTAAATCTTTTTAAGTTTGATATTTAAAAAATCAATCAAATTTTCTTAATTAAGAAACAAATGCTGCGATAATGACCTCAATTATTGATCTTGTCCAAGTTTCGTAGGGTAAGAGTCACGTGAAAATGTCTACTCAGTGGGGCAGGTGTGGCATGGGGGACTCTAATTTCGGATGCCAGAACCTCCAGTCCTGGAGGCTTGCATCCCAACACTTCCACATATGTATGCAAAATTTGGAGCCTACTTTATACATCTGAGAGAGCACGTGATGATAAGAATGGAAGAGGGATGAAATTTCATGAGTCGCAAATTTTGGCAATGTCCAGGCGAAGATGACTAAGTACTCCTTGAATGACCACACAGTCTCTCCTAATAATTTGACGTATGGTCCACTGAAGATGGTGATTTGAAATGAGGTGGATGCTTTCTAGTATTAAATTTCTTGAAGATTTACACATTTGGAGGAAACAACCCCTATGCGATATGCCTGTTCAATTTACTTCAGCTGACTATCTGATCTTTTTCCCTCCAAGAAATGCTCACACTTCTACTTTTATTTATTTTGTTTTCCCATTTCTTCTAAGAGTGACTATTAAGCGCCCTATTGAGGGCTTTCATGCAGTCTTAGGCTTAACACTTAATTTTTTCTAGTGGAATTCTGTTGCTGTCGCAAAGCAGCCAATCTCGAGGCCTGGTCATTGGTAGAGGTTCCCGTGCTTGGCAGAGAGTACAACGTGGATCTCTGGCCGCCTTGAGGGCTTTGCTGTCGCAAGGATGATACCTCTGTTGAGGTTTGAGTATTATTAGATTCGGAGGCTGAGGGTCTTTGGCCGCTAGAAGCTGGGGGTTGTCGTAGTGCAGCCAATCTCATATCAGCTGACGTTTGGACTCTCGGCTCAAGTGGTGAGGGTCTCTGACCGCTGGATTGTCCTTGCTGTTGCTGTTGTCGTCGTAATGCGGCCAAGTCCGTAGTCTGTTCATCAGTTGAGGTATCTCTTGGCACAGAGTACAAGAATGATCTTTGACCACCGGAGCGATCTTGTTGTCCAGATGAAGACATGATTTGATTCTTTGAGATAATAGGTAGTCTTTGACCCGACTCGGTGGATCAATGAGTTGAGAATTGGAACTTCGTAAATATGAATGAGGGGTGTTTTCGATTGTTGTTAATGACGGGAGAGAAGATTGCAACTCGAGGTACTGAATTGCCTTATATACATCTTGGAAATGAATATTTAAGGGAATTCGTAGATGTAATACTGCACCAGTATGCAGTCAATATAACTGTTACACCTAATCAACATGACTATGACTTCCAAAGACAGGGACCTTGTTTGATAGTAGGTGTAACTTTGTTTTCTTTTTTTCTTTTTTCCTCTTTCTTTCTTTTTTTGTTTTTCTTTTCTTTCTCGTTCCTGTTTGTTTTGCACATCCTCAGGTACCGGCCGTACCACCTATCAGCATATTATTGTCTCTAGTAAAATCACGTTGACTCGCATGAGAACTGGAAGCATGGAGCAGACGATGCAGTCTCGAAGCATTTACAAAATTCAAAGTCGTAAGTGGACTTACGCAATGAGGAGTCAGTCGCAAATGCGAGTTGAAAACTCGTATCATCTCAAAATCTATCAAAATTGCCCCTTCCACACTTACCCAAATCAATTGAATTGATTCTTAATTGAAAATATCATCTTTCTCCTGATCTAATGAAACAATCTCTTTCATCACGCACAACAATCCCATTGATAATATGAATCATCCCTACCGAATGTACGTGAAAGACTACAGGCACAATGATATTTATGCATGCCAAGCCAAGCGTTATTTCCTGATATATCGCTCGAATGCCGTTCTACTATTCTCATTCACCTACCAATAATAGTATTATTCATTCAGGTTTGAAACCAAGGCTTTCTGGTCTCCATTCGCTCAGTCGCTAGCAAGCTAAGTTCGAACAATAGATCGACCCATATAACCGTAACAATGTCCTCATTCAGACAGCAGCCCCGCCTAATCAATTCAGAAGACCCACGCCTTCGGCCTTTTTCGCAAGTGCATCGAAGCGAGCGACAAAATGCAATCCTTCCGCCTATCTCACAAGTACACCCAAACCTAGACGACACCACCCTCGCGCCGATCTCTGCTGATAGGCAGCATCCAGGGACAACTTTATTGTCCAGACAAGCTCCCGCTGGCAGAAGGCTGCCTCTTTTGAAACTTCCTGTGTTGGAGCCAAAAACTGAGACTACTCTGGACAAGATATTTCGAGAGAGGAGAGCAAATGGGGTTGTTCTTACATAATTATGTACTATAGAGAAAGAGGATTACGAACGCGTGAAGAAGTACCTACAAATACCTAGGGAGACAATATGCACGGGCGTGCTTGTAAGACTGATGAAGAATAAGTCACGTGTGCTACCAATAAGGTGAAGATATTGATGTGTGCAACTGAACACGTGGTCACGAGCCACCCACCAGGCGTTAGTCTAGCTTGCCTGACTGTAAGTAGACTCCTGCTTGATATAGCCTCAATATATACTACTCATCTAATAAGATATGCCTTACTATGACTTCGGACCTACCTTGGGTTGAACGTCCTAGATCTGAAGATTACATTAAGTACGCATGGGTGATTCGCTAACGACATGCTTAGAAATATATAGAAGTAAGTAGACATTGAGTGACTTGTTACGCTTCTAATATCTAGGGGTGTTTGACTTGGTGGAGAGTAAGAGATAAGGAAGATTTGCGCGCCCGCCCCCCTTCCCCAAATTGGGTGTAGAAGGTATTACATAGAGACGGCTAGAGTTCTGCATGCGGACTATTCTGCAATTATACCATTGACGTGGCATTTTAGTTGTGCTGAAACGATCCATTTGAACTTTGTATCTGGGGTTAATTACTTGGTAGATGTGGGAGGCATGGCACAGTAAGTGGGAAGCACGCATATGGAATTAGAGGGGCTTGGCAAGACAGGAAGGTAGGTGGGAAAGAAAAAGGGATGGCAATTTTGATTGAAGTACCGTGAAACTATGAGTGTACAAACCACTTGATATTAAGTATCACTATCATGGTAATCCCGTTGCAAGAGTATACCCCCAAGCACTATGGACGGGCCGAATTCTATCGCCAGGATGGCTTGTCTTTGTGCACTGTTAGAAGATGGTCATGCAGAATGAAGAAAGCCAAGGGCGATGGGCTATCATAGCATGGTATGATATATTAAAATTGCCGAAATTGATAAAAGCGCTCTCATTCCTAGTGAAATGGGGTTTTGAGGAAGGCTCAATACAGCTGAGGCGCGGGAAATACTCGGGCGACTCTTGCAGCCAGGCTGTCGGGGAAGTAGTCGTTAGACTCGAGTCTTTACTCCTGAGCACCTAACTATTCGAGGCGTCAAGATCGCAAATACACGGGGAGGTATGGCGCCAGGCTAAATAAGTAGTAATAAGTAGTAGTGATCGAATATCTTTCCATAAAGGAAGATTTAGAAAGCTGCGTTCCCTGTGAGCATCTATGACAGACAACGGTGGCATCAGGTCTGAGCTTCTACATAAACTCGAAAATCTACTAATCTCAGCCATAGACATATTGTATCCAGTCCACCGACTTATCACCACATGGCTTGCCGCATTGCCCGCAATTATTACGGATGCTGAAATAGGGGTAGTGATTACGTAATCATAGTGCGTTGCATTTTTAGCATAGTTAGCTTAGCCTTAACCGTTAGCAAGGTGGCAGACCTAGAGTGATTAACCACCAAGGAGCCTACAATTTAATTCTGCTTTGAGCTTTTTCATATATTAATTTCTATACAAAAGTGTTCAAGTTACAAGAATTCATTGATTTTCCAGTTCACAGAGCCATTCAGGGGCTCGCGCACCTCACCCTTGAGTGGGTGTTGGTTGTGTTGAGCCCTCATCTCGGACCCGATTTCAATGCATGGCAATATATGGTTGTGTAACCATTCGTCTGTAACGAAACCCTCGTCTTCGCACCAACCATGCACGCCTAGCTTGCGAACTATTGCAGCACTTGATTTAGGTCCTTGAACAGTAGAGTATGGGAGGAGAGTACACGAACTTACCGTCAGGAATGCCCCTATCAAATATATCGAGTCAGTGAGGCCTCTTTCAACTAGTTAGGCTCATTTCACGTCTAAAGAGTACAAAGGTTACCTGTCTAGAGAATGAAAAGCACTGAGTACTTACCAGCATCTCCAATACTCACTATCTCAGCACTTTCTGTGGCACTTGGGGAGAAGTTGATAAGGAATCAGCATAGCTGGAAGAGCTCTGTCCGTAGGAATAGGAGGACCTATATCGTCATCATCGAGAGCGATTTCGTTGACCATTGAGAGCCTGTAGAGGCTGGTCTCGTTGGACATGGTTGGTGGTGAGGCTGCTGACAATCTGACAACATAACTATGATTTGCCGTGTCGAAGGCCACCGCACCAGGGGAAGGGACAGTGTTAGAAGGAAGGGCCGAAGCAACACCAACAAGAGTGAGGCTCTGTAAAGGCTTGTTAATAAAACGCGTGGTTGTTGGATCTATGAGCGTAGTTAGTTTTGCCACATAGAGCTGGTGCAGATCAGAAGGGAATTCAATGTGCCTAAGTTGAGGTGAGTATAAATATAATACCTATTTACCTTCAGGTCTCCCAAGATTCTCACGCTAGCCGTAGGCCGTTAGCTTCCCCTTTGGTCGAAGTCGGTATGAGCCTCGCCTTATTATTTTGGGTTGCAACCAGTCTGACTTGATCTTTTCCTGATTCTCAATCGGATGATTTTCCTTTGATAATGCTGTCAGTGAAACTGAGTCTCTTAATGGCATGCCACCAGCCCATCTATCTCTTTACCAGCTTCGTCAGTAACGGACCCCGAGGTTCCCGCCCTAGCACTGACGCTATCAATACAAGTCCTGTGCCCTCGCCGTTACGCTACACCAAATACTTCAAGAAAAACAATATATATCCAGCGTCTCTCCTTCTTCACGCGATGAAGAGTTCGCGGCACGCTAAGATTATCTAGTGAAGTCTATATCATAATATATCTGCCAGAAAAAATGAGTTCGCTTTGAAGCACCTCTGTCTTGAATGCACCAGATCAGGGAATTCGAGCGGGCTCGCGCGGGAGTAATCAGACGTAATCGAATAGATTGCGTCTCGGTCAATAACCATCATCACGTAACCGTGGGTCATTTCCTTGTAGTCATCTTTCAGATGCTACGTGTTTGTAAGTTGTACACGTAGCGGTGGGTAAGTCGTAGGCATCTGGACGGAGCAGATTAATGTCCAGATAAGATAAAGCAGGATAGCATGGCGATATCGAGGCTTTATGTGGTGGTCAGGGCAAATCGCATTTGTGTCAGATTCAAGACAACCATTGGTACTGGTATTGAAAGAGAGTTCGAGAACCTCAACTCAACTACAATTACTGTAGCGAGCCCACGAATCACAGTATCTACTGCCCACTGGATGATCACTCTGGAACCACATTCAATAGGTCTACAAGTACTCTTGTAGGAGGCCGTGGTGTAGGAAGAAACATGAATATCGGATTGTGACTAATTTTGGCGTAAACTATTGCTACTATATAGATCTATGGTGATTACTTGACATCCATTATGCAAAACCCATTTCAGTATAAGGGCAGGGTTGGCATCCGAGTGGGCGAGACAGCTTGAAGCTGTACATGCGGCAATTATGTGGGGAAGGACATGATAAAAGGGCGATATTCATAGCCAAAAGTGATAATATTGATGCGAGGCACTCATCATCGGGGAGGAGACACCAAAAGCCTTTTCTCTTCTTCATACGTTCATATCTCATACATTTCACGTCAACCGGACCGACTCAGAGATGATCAGATCAGGCGAATTTATTTACAGCTTCCTAGATGATAGAAAGTAGATGTTCTTCGTGTTAAAGCTGCACGAGGTAAAGCATCATCAACGAGCATATTATGACTATCATTATCGAAAGTCTAGAGAATCCAAAACACAAGCAAGGTCGGTCCGGTGCGATGGTGTCGAGGGCCATGCTGATGCCTTCTCTTGTCTAAGCCTCTGTACCACGACACGCATGACTTACCTCCAGTGTTCCCGTATTCAATTTTTCAACTTGGCAGACTCCAGAAACGATAAAGAAAACTCTAAGAAGCTTCTGGCAGACTTTTATACGTCTATTTCAGGCGGAAAAGCAGGAGTGCTCCTGCCCACTGAGTGTATATACCCCACCCACCCGCTCCACAGCTACACACTTGTTCCTTCCTTTCCCCCAACTTCGCACATTGTTATAATATCGTCTGTCTGCAGCTTTCCAAAGAGTTTCGTTATACTACCTTATCTAAATTTTCAATTTCCTCGGCTTTCATATCGTTGTATCTTGTCCTCAACCTCTGTGTTGTATATTGTCCTTGGTCCCTGAGTTGGTGGGAATCCTTCTATTCGCTTTTTCTTTCTACATCCCGTCGCCTCCTTCCCACCCTTGTTGTCCTCCTCACCCTTCTCTTCCCCCATCACCGACAAGACATCCAGCACAATGCTCGCCTGGATTAACTTCCTCCTCCTCTTATTCGGCCGCGTCGTCAAGTTACTCACAAAGACGAGCGTCCGCTTCATCGCTCGCCTCGACTTCCTCATGACGAAAAGTTATATTTTCATCTGTCTCTACCTGGCTGGTAAGTGCCATATATGCTATCTTTTTTCTTTTTTTATACACCGCTCTTTCTTTTTGTCACATTCCCTCATCTATTCACCTGATCATCCCTCATCTATTCCATTGATCATCCCTCATCTATTCCATTGATTATCCCCGCGCTACCTCAATGCGGAACTCACATTCACCCGAGGCTCCGCTTACTCGGTACTATACCAGGTTTGTTAGTCGCGTCTGATCTTCCCCGAGCTTATCGACCGTGCATACAACCTACCTCGCGGCAAGGCTCGGCTTGTTGGCGGAATCATAGCTCTAGTCATCTTGTCCCTCTTGAAGATGATTTGGATTGCGTGCTGGATCAATTGCCTCCTATACACTTGGTTCTGGTCCCGCAGATGGCGGCCACAAACCTCTTACCAGACATCGATCATGCAGGGACCCGCGGCCCATGATGACGATGACATCCTGGAGCCTGGGAATAGGGTTTGCCGATGCCCCAACGGGTGTCAATGGCCCACTCGCTCACATGACGGTTTTGCGCAAGTGTACATCAATGATAGAGTATATTATTGTATCGAACTCGGGCGATGCCTTCCTGTCTACGACCATTATTGCGCGTGGATCCTATGTGCAGTATATCTTGACACAATCAAGAGCTACATATATGCCTTTCAATGGTTTCTAGCGCTTGATTGTGCTTGTACCATGGGAGTGGCACTCGTGTCCATGTCGGTGGCCGGATCTCTCGCAAGCAAGTTGAGCATCGCCTTCGTAGCGGCCCCAGTATTCCTCTTCGGCGTCTCTATCGTCTTTGTCGCGGCTCTCTTAATCCACAACTCGATGAATCGCTTGTGTTATCGTAATCGGTTGGACTACGAGAATATGGTAGGATAGAAAAGAACACCGTCTGCATTTTCAATTTACTAACCGTACTCAGAAAGTTACCCTAGCGAGGCAAAACAATGTCAAAGGTCCATGGACTCTAGTATTCCGCAACCCTGTTGCCAACGGTGTGCTTTTCCAGGAAAAGTCCTTCAACACCAACCCGTGGGACTTGGGCACGCGAGAGAATTTGCGACAGACACTTGGCAACAAGCGTTGGCAATGGCCTATATTCTGGATCAAACCACAGAGAGTCAAGAAGTACGGTCGTCTATGCACATGTGATCTCCCGTTTTCGGAAGAGGTCAGCGATGCCCAGCGACAGCTTTATGGCCTTCATCCTTTTGGGGTGACACGCGTGTCTTCTTTCGCAAATCAGGATCTGACTGCTGCCCGCCAACGCCCGGACCAGCCGTGTTGGGGGATGTCCCGAAGGCGTGGAACGAGCCAACAACAAGCTTATGACGTGCTTGCGGATCAGGAGTCTATGGTTTGATTATGATCTCACTAAGCTCTCGGTTGACGAAAAGAGATAACGTGGTTTATGGGACTTCGGGGGAGAAGATAGAACCGTGTAACTCGTTTCGAGGGGTCGAGGCTTTTATGACTATTTGGTGAAGAGGATAGATAGATTACCTCATGCGTACTTATGCAGATAGACGAAACTATACACTACATTCTATCTAACGCTTCGATTCTCACTAAATCGCTTCTCTCATTCATATTACTTCTTTTCTATCCTATTTTGAGTGGTTCACGCACACCGTTTATATCACAAGAACACCGCAGCTGCCCCAGCTTAACGCTGAGAGTCGCTTCCCGCCCTTCCGCCATCCCCTTGGCCTTTGCCCTCTCTTTGGCCCTTGTCCTCTCATGGCCTCTTTAGTACTGCGATATGTGTATAGGCGGCTCTCCTTTCTTCTCTTTCACTCTCCCCTTACTTCCACCACTGGTCTTCCCTTCGGGGTTCTCCTGCCTTAAGAAGGCCGTCGAAGTCGGACCTTGAACCTCCACGTGGTGACGGCCGGAAACCTGACCAAACATTGTCTGGGCCAATTCAAGGACGCTTTCTTCACTTACGCTCTATTTCATTGAAGTGTCAGAGGTCAATGGCTATTATTCACACTGCCGTTACTCTTGACAGTTTATACAGTTTAGCTCTTCCTTCCTCCACCTGGTCTTCTGCCACTGCTACTATCTATCCAGCTAGATGTCTCATAATACACATTGCGCGCCACCACATCTGAGTCCCTGTGCCTGTGATATCAGTCCATTCATTTCTCTCCTCAGTTTGTTACTTTCGATTATTTTGTGGTGTTATCATTGACATCAGAACACATATTGGAGCAGTGAAGGCAGCATGACCCGGCGGCTTGATGATTACCTTCCTTGCAAATGGTGGGCTGATGGAGTCAGGCTGACTTCTTTGACACATTGACATGCCTTTCCACAGGACCCTAGCCTCAATGACACCTGGTTCTGGTACTATGGCAGGCACTGACGGGAGCACACAATCCCAACTATGTAAATTGACAATGCAGAAGTCGTTGTTCATTGGTGCTACGGCTTCACTGTATCAATAGCCGTTCACCGCTCTAGACAATGACGCCCAATTTCCTATAGCTAGTCCCCTCCCCGATGTGCTTAGTCTTGTTTCCATTCCTCGCCCGAACAACTCAACATCGTCTAACCCTCAACTCATCGCCGCTCACATCACCAATAATGAACTCACAGTCTTTGTTTCTCGCCTTCAGCGCGATGGCCGCTGACTTGAATGCCACACCGCAAAATAACTCTTCTCGTGGGGAGGAGATCAATAACTATTCCCGCGCTCCCGAATCAATCGCCCCTCATCCTAATAAGCCTCTGAACCATCATGGCGACCAGCCAAGCGCGGATCACCACCAAACCGCCGCTACCACTACCACTACCTCTCTCTACGGAGGGCTCCCGAAGGAGAACAGCCACCCGTCAAGTACTCATGACTAAGGTTGGCACAACCCACCCACAGAAAAAAGCCCATAAGCCCATTAGGTCGATGTAGGCTCTATGGGTTGTGGGTTTCAACCCATAGAGCCCAATAGGCTAGTCAATAGGCTTTATAAGTTGTGGGTTGACCCATATAGGTTTTTTGGCAACCTAGATCTGGTAGTCCCAATTTTTTATTTCTTTTCAAAAACGATTATTACATTGATTAGTACACGATTTTCGTTTTTCTAAAAAAAACCAAAAAAACCCATAGGTACCCATAGGCTATAACCTACAAGCCCATGGGTTTTTTTAAGCCCATAGGCCGCCATGGGTTTCTATGGGCGGACCGGAAAAAACCCACCCATTCAGCAACCCACCTACAGAAACCCATAGGTTCCTATGGGTACCCATGGGCTACCCACAAGCCATCCTTACTCATAACGTGCACCAAATACCAACCACTATCAAAGATACCACCTCTGCCCCCTCGTTGAGCCCAAAGAAGACCACGGATTTCCCGAATGAAATACTACACCATATATTCAGCTATATTCATACTCCGACAACCCTGACGGGCCCACACAGCTATGATCCCAAGTCTCCTCATATTGAGACAATTAAGAATGCCCGGCTCACATGCCGCAGAATCAGTCAGGTTGCCTCTCACTACCTCCTAGACCACGTCAGTATCGAGCCCACCTGGAAGTCACTTCGGCGTCTAGCATGCATCTCGAAGCACCCGATCATCCGCGAGGAAATACGAGTTGTGTATATCTCTTTTGCGCAGTATAATTCTCAAATGACTCGCTATTGGAACTTCACCAAAGCCTTGGTTGAGCAATTGCACACGGAACGCCTAGAGAAGAAATGTCTCCCTTTTGACTTCAGGGATGAGGCAGCTCAGGAGATGATGACTCTGACTCGTACGTCAGCTTTTATCGAAGACATCTGGAAGGCGAACTGGTGCTATGTATACTCATCTATATGGGATGGCTCGCAAACGCGATTCTTGCTTGAAGCGGTCAAGAGACGAACCTTCGTCGCATTCGAAGAGTACAGACGGCTATTCCAGGAGCAAAATCAAGCACTCAACGACCCATCTTATAAAATACGCATTCTCGAGGCTCTCGCTCGGATGCCCCAGATCAAAACCGTCATGTTCAATGACGAGTCGACCCCTCGTCACACTTACACCTATGGAAGAGATGTGTGGGAAATTCTGCGAGCGGACCCCTCTGGAGTAGCCCGGAGATATCTCAAACCTCTCAGTATCTACCAAACCCAGCAATGCAAGATGGATATCGCCGGCTTCCCCACGGAACTCGCGCTTGAACTCCTAGCCGCCCTATCTGCAATAAAGTTTCAGGACCTGCGCTTGGTGCTTCCGTTTGGCGATCACGAACCCGTTCCGATCCATAACTCCAATATCTTCACTGATCTAAACAAGATGGGGAAGCAACTCAGCGGTATGGATGTGGCATTCCCAGCTTCTTGGTCCACAGCCCCCCGAGAATTTGTCCAGCGGAATTATGCAATCATCATGGCACTTCTAGGCGCCACGCAAGTCACCGCTCTCCACCTCAACTCCTGGAAACCCATTATGTGCTGGCATATTTATTCCCCGTATGTTCCAGCAGTCTTGAGTCCCATACTGGCTCGTCAGCAGCGCGGAAAGCTCCGCAGCTTGGTAATGAACCACGTGGAGATCGATCGTGACGTGCTCAACAACATAATGCTCATTGCAGTCAAGGCATCCCAATGTGGCTCAGGAAAGCCCAAACTGCACCTTGAACTTATCGCCATCAAACTAGACGAGAATATCCCTTGGTTGGAAGTCTTGGACCTCTTACGTGGTAAGGTGGACGACACCTCGATCCTAAGATATCCGAATGGAAATATGAGTGGGCTAGAGTATAATGAAATGGTATCGATCTTTGACAACCATAATGACCAAGCAATACTAGCCGAACTCTACATCCGCGGCCACCCAGTGCCCAACCCCATCACCTCGAGGCTCTTGACTCTGGAGTAGTTCGGAGCTTGTTCTTCAGTCATCGCCCATGGGTCAGCAAGAGTTGTAGAATCTGTTAGTGCCCATTCAAGGTCTTGTGACAAGGAAAAGAGTAACAGAAGGGGAGTTTGGTGAGCCCGGGTCCAACCCGGACATGATTTTCACGAGGGTCGTCTAGGAGAAAAGGAAGAAAGGAGAGAACGCAGAGGTAGAAATGCTGAATCAAAGAGAAAAGAAAGACAGGGGCGGGAGGTAAAAGACTACGCTCCTATGATGAGGACGTCTTTCAAATGCGGTTGGAAGGCACAACACCGTAACCTGACAGTTAGAGACACAATAAAAGGGGCTTTCCTGAGCTTGGCTGAGAGCCACATACTGTACTGAGATCGTCACCTCTAGCACATCATTATTCACTTGCTATTGGCTTTCTCATGCTAGTGGGCGGTTTGAAGCCCGATGGCGAGAATTTACAGACAACACCAGATTGGAAAAACGAGCTGCCAGTCATTTTAAATCTATATATAAAGAAACTATGCAAGACCATTTCTTTTAGATTCACACCACCGGTGCAGATGCCATGCCAGATGATCCGTTTATTCTCTCCATATCACCACTGAAGAATGCCAATCTCCGAGGAGTACTTGATGTAGTCGCAGATATGGCGAAGATGCATTTGAACAATCTATTTTCAGAAGAAATCTATATCTCCTAGCATTAATTACCTCCCATTGTGGAAATAGGTCATAATTGTATGCATGACTAGCGTATAAGCAATCGAATATACACACATTGACCATTTGTGCCATTGCGATATTGTAACATGCAATGCTTCATTGTTACAATGTGCATTCACCTCCTACCTCCGCCGCTTGCTGGCTCCTATTTCTAACCCCTCGCCGATGTGCCAGCTCTGACTTCCTGTAACCAAACACCATTGCATCGGCGCACTCTACACCATCACCACCACCCCACCAATTGCAGCCTCGCCGACTTGAATCTTCAATCATCCCCTTCATACTATCAATCATAACATCACTACTTGCTCCCACCAGTAGGCCCACGATGTCTTCCCAGTTGCCGAATCTCAACTTGCAGGAGACTTTCTCGCGTAAAGAGAATCTCACCAATGACTTCAGCCAGCCTGGGGCAATTGCAGCTATCAACAGCGACCTCGCTATCTCTATCTTGAGCCCATCGGCGCGTCCCTCGCCATGTATTAAGCAGATCACGGAATTTCCGAACGAGATCCTTGACCTGATATTCAGTAACTTCCACACCCCAACAACTGTAACTGGCGCCCATTGCATAATGCGCCCACCACCAAGCAAGGCAATCAAGAACGCTCGTCTCACGTGCCGCAAATTTTGCCAGGCCGCCACTCGATACCTCATGGACTTCATCAGCATCGAGGCCACCCAAGAGTCCCTTCTGTATTTAAAGCACTTCTCAAACCATCCCACCATCCGACACCAGATACGAGTGGTCCACATCTCCTTCGCGCAGTACAATGAGGACATGACCAACTACGACGTATTCCTCCCTGCCTTGGCTTTGCAACTCCAGCATGAACGCCATAGGGACAATTACGATCTGCATACTCTACAAGGAGAGGACTTGGCAAAGAGACATGCTCTGATGGGCACAGCGTTTGAAATCGAGTGGCATTGGAACAAATTCACGAACTGGGGCCAGGATGCCTCGTCTCAAGCCTTTTTTGAAACACTCGAAAGAGATACTCTCGCCGCTTTCGAAGACCACGGGCAACGATATCAGGAGCAAGAGCGAACCCAGAATGATCCATTATATGTGGAACGTATCGCTGGAGCTCTCGCTCGAATGACCGGCATCAAAGTCATCATGGTTAATGATCAAGTGTTCAACCGTTACGGCAATACTTGCGAAGCAGGAACGCAGGTGTGGTATCATTTGGGCAACAACCCTTCCAGATTAGCCCAAAGGTACATCAGGCCTCTTACCTCGAAACAGAGTCGGACCTTTTGTACGGGCTTTCAGTTTCCGATTCAAGTGGCCATGAATCTCCTCGTCGCGCTTTCTCCGGTAAACTTTCAGGAGCTAAATTGCCTGTTCCCGTTTGGCGAGGCTCGAGCAGGCCAGTCGATCAACCTTGTCGACTGTGCGGAAAATTTACACCGGCTGGGGAAACAGCTCACAAGAGCGAACTTCGAACTCCCTTATTTCCCTCTTTTCCCCAGTCTCAGAAGCATAGACATTAAGAAGTGGTGTCTGGTACTTATGTCCGCCACACTAGGCGCTGCACAGCTTCAATCTCTTCACCTCGGCGCCAAAATCCCGCAAGGAATATCGCATCACCTGATATTCGACCGTGTATTCACACCTGAAGTCCTGAGAACAGTATTGTCCCGCCAACAGCACGGAAACCTTCGCAGATTAATCCTCGAATACGTCAAGATCGATCGTGACGTCCTCAACCAGATCGTGCTGCTCTCAGTCAATGCGGCTCAGAGCGACTCGAAGGACAAACGAAAGCTGCATCTTAAGCTCTACGGAGTACAGCTGGATGAGAACAGCATCTCCTGGGCCGAGGCTTTGGACCTTCTGCGAGGCCATGTCGATGACGAATCCACCATAAGACGCGTATGGAGAGAGGGAGAAGAGGATGTTCCAATGGACGGAGGCGAAGATGCAATCTTTGGCGACTGGAATCTCAACCCGTATCGTTATACAACACAAGCCGACCGCTACATTCGAGGTGATCCCGTACCGAATCCCATGACCTAGGTCCTCTTGGACGTGGCGTCGTGAGAAAGATGAGCAAGCTGTCGCGCTTGAAGATCTTCTAATGAACGCACACATCAAGCAGTCAGCCAGGTGCAAGGTTTGTAGTGAAATTATTCCACAAATTACGCTCCGGTGACTAAAGACAAAAAGCAAAAAAAGGAGAAAAAAGAAGGAAGACGGAACGAAAGTAAAATAGAGTGGCAGGGGAAAACCCCACGATCAAATATAGAGAGAGATTGACGATACTTCGACCACCAAATGGCCGTTTGGTACGATGTGTAGAGAGCGGGACATGGACTCGGTCACCGAAGTCATTATCTTTATGGACGGGCCTCATGACGAGTTGGGGGGGGGGAGGGAGACATCGCCAGCCGATGGCTACATTCGCGGGAACTGGGGGAGAAATCCTATCACCTGGTGGCTCGAGTACCAGTGAGGTGATAATGTGGGTGAGTTGACATTGACCGAAGGTCAAACTCATAGATCGACAATAGCCCAACATAAGGGAGTTGAAGGCGGAGATTTTTGATCAAGTGGCGACATGAGTTTCACAAGAGTCAGCCCCCCTCAGTTCTTATCCCATGAAGAGAAGAAAAGGAAAGAAGGAAGCAAAAAAGAAAAGAAAGCAGATGGAACGATGACCCACAAGATTTTATGATTGTATGCTGCGAATGTCTGGGGGTAGGCGATGACGAGGCTTCGATCTCATGAGAAGCCTAAGATCTGGTAACAACGCCTTCGGAGATACCGAGACGGCATCGCGATATTGCGAAACTCTTGAAATGTACCTAGGCCAAGGTACATAGACAACCGGAAAAATAATACAGAGAAATACACAAAAAGATTATGTACAGATCTCGAAATGCTACCTGCATGTTAGAAGTTTCAAGTCACAGTGACCGGGTTTCAAACGATGGGATTTAAACAAAGCTGATTGAGGACAAGTGGCCAAACATCACTGCAACAAGGAGGATGCAAGTGTTGCATGCATGTATCAGACTCTAGAGTCGTATTAACATCGACCCGAGTTCAGGGTGAGCAACGAAAGAGGCCTACACCATGAGATGAGCAGCAGAACAGGTAAACAGTCAGTTCGAGAGCCTCATGAACGGAATCAGAAACTTCATATATCTATCTCCACCTTAATTAGCCCCAAACCAACGCCAGACACCAGCGCTTTGCTCCTGTTCCCATCAAAAAAGTAAACGACAAGTCCTGACGTACTTGAGCAACAGGCGACCACCATTTATCAACATCAGCAACATCGCCAATTGTCACCTTCCCACCTCCCCCCAACTTACCGCCCACCCCCAGCACTCACAACAGCGACATTACTAGCATGCGCGATCAAAAACTTACAACAAGTAAGCGCAAACTTACAAGCCTTCGTCCATCCCTCCTCGGCCGCACCCGCACTATATCCCAACCTGATACTAAAATGGCCAATCCTATCATCGCCGATTTTGTCGCCTTCGATCTTATACGGCAGGACCAAGCCCCCTCCCCCTCCCCCTCCTCCATTAGCATACCCCATCGTCTTGGTCTGCTCTGTCACAAACGCGCCTAGTTGACGGACGAGCTCGAGGAACGCAACCATGCCTTTGTCGAACTGCCGGTTCCAGAGCATCTGTAGAGGTAGGTCGCCGGTGCTGCAGTAGAGATCTAGGACGCTTTTCTTTGGTGCCGGGGGAGGGCCAGTGCGGTGGTGCGTGCCAAGACCGCCGGTACCGATGCGGCTGGACGAGGGGGAGACTTGTTCATATTTGATGATCTTGGACGTTGAGCCCATGGGCAGAGGCTCATAACCATCGAATTTGTAGCCCAGCTTATCAGCCACGGTGACAAGGAGTAAAAGTGCCTGGCCCCAGGCGGCGTTGATCTCAGGCCAGTCGACGGGTTTAGAGGATAGCTTGCCAAGTCTCAGGCCGTTGATGGTGGCGAAATGGCCGTCGTGGTGGATGGAGAAGGTATCGTTGTAGACGTTCGCACGCTGTAATTTGGTGAGTAGCTGGGAGTCGTGGTCGAATTTGGAGTTGATGCTGTCCCGCTCGTTTTGGAAGTCGGAGAGCTTGGTGGCGAAGGTGTTGCGCTCGCGCCAGAACTGCTCTTCTTCGGCATCTAGCTTGTGGGATTCTGCTTCAAGGGCTAGGATCTCTTGGTCTAGAGCAGCCTTTTCTTGTTCTAGTTTCCTGAGTTCTTTCATGGATTCTTCTTCTTCCCTTTTGGCCTTTGCTAAGGCACGTTCTGAATCTGCTATATCGTCTTCTGTGGGGATGTCTGCCTGGACTTCTTTGAGGAAGCCGGCGTAGGCATCTCTCTCCCGCGCTGTAGACTCGAGCCTCTTTTGGAGGCCATCGACTAGCATTTCTGTGCATTCGACACATATGGGATGGTCCACATCAGACCGTGCAGAGAGGATTTCGAATAGTTTGTTTATGCGCTCGGCCTCGTGGGGTTGGGCGGCTCTGGCATCGGCGCGCTGGCTCATGGAGAGGGATTTCCGGCGTTGTTGTTTCGGACTAGACTGCTCTGGAGGACCGCCTGTCAACCTCGGAGGGGCTAACTGTGACTCGGTCAAGAGCACGAAAGACATGGCGGCGGTATCGCGGGGATGTGTGCCGCTTTGCTTTTTGAATGTAGCGGGACCTGCATTTTTGGATACCCTGTCGTACAACCGACGTCGTTCGGCTTCTTGGGGATATGAGGGACGGGTGGAGATTGTTTTTTTGGAGTGTTGTTGTTGTGCAGTTGAAGCTGTAATGAAAGCTCTTGTGTTAGTATAATGTGATATGACTCAGTCTGCATGAGATGTACGAACCAACAAGCAGGTCAAAGGCAGCAGGATTCAGCTCTGCCAAAGACCCATCAAGCTTCAGAGGGGCGCGGCACTTCTGACAGTACATGGCGATGGTGGTGGTTGACTGTGTCGAGACCTGTGTCCAGACTTCCCATGCTTGAATTCTTCGAGTCTGAGTAGGTTGAGATAGTGAGACAAGGTTAGAATTAATAGAAAAGAAACTCGGGAGCTGTCGCGAAGCTTCAGAGTCAAAAGGGTCATGTTTCCAGATACGTCATGAGGCTTCCGACCAATGAGATGGATGGACTTTGGTCCCTTATCGATATTCCCTGTCGCGGGGTCAGCTGCCTTCGCGTGTCACTGTAGCTTTGCCAAGCCCCGGCGCGTAGCAGCTGAATTACCGGGGGGGGGGGGGGGGGAAAAAAAAAACAAACCCCCAAGAGAAAAAAGGCAAAAAATTTTAAAAAAAGAAAAAAAAAAAAACATAATTTTAAAAAAAAAAAAAAAAAAACCCCCACAAAAAAA